>APFE030825243.1:67635-131535 GCA_000404065.3 Pinus taeda | reverse complement strand
CACAACAATGCTTCCACATCCTCATCCTTTCTTGAGAGTGCATCTGCCACAACATTTTGTTTCCATTTTTTGTAGATGATTTCAAAGTCATAACCCAACATCTTTGTGACCCATTTTTGTTTCTTTTCAGAGGATAATCTTTGTTCTAAAAAGTATTTAATACTATCATGATCTCTTTTTACCTTGAAGTGTCTTCCCATTAGGTAAGGTCTTCATTTTTTAAGTGTGTATAGTATTGCCAACATTTCCTTCTCATAAATAGCTTTATTGAGGGATATTTGTTTGTATGTATGTGACCATAACAATACCCAATCACCTACATCAAAAATTCTTTCATTACAATGTTGATCTTCCTATTATATCATTCGATTCTACACAAAACTAGCATTACCCTTTAAAAGTTGGAGAACTTGTTGTTGATGCTCGATGCGATATTTCACTGCTTGAATCTTTTTCTTCTTGATATGCCCTTCTATATTGAGAGTTCAAGGAGTAATAATTTCTTCTAGTGCATTACAAGATATGGTTGGATTCATTTCTTGTTGCTCTATGTGATCTTTCACTTCTTGAACATTTTTCTTCTTGATATGTCCTTCTATCTTGATAGTTTGAGGAGTGGTAATTCTGGCCATTTCATTACAAGACATGGTCGGATTCATTTCTTCTTTCTTGATCTGGTCTTTCACTTCTTGAACCTTTTTTTTCTTGATATGTCCTTCTATCCTAAGAGTTTGAGGAGTAGTAATTATTTCCAATGCTTTACAAGATGTGGTCAGATTCATTTCTTCTTTCTCAAGGGTTGGTTCCCGGTGTATATACTCTTATGGTCGTTTCTTGATCCTTTTCTTCCTCCTCTCCACAATAAATGTAAAATAATTTCTTCTCTACACACTTATGACCTTTAATGTATTTTTTATTACAATTTTAATAAAGCCCCTTTTCTCCTTTTTCTTTCAATTGTTGCAGTGTAACCCTTGTAGGTTGTGGTAGGCTAGGAGAAACAACCATTCCATCTTTATAGTTGTGAGGAGTATACTTCCTTGTTTCCATAATTTTTCCTTCCACTTTGTAACAAAGCCCTTTTTCTCTTCTTCACTTCCAATTATTTTTGTGTTGCTCTAAACAAGTTGTTGCTCTTTGTATCCTCATAATGTGCTATAATTTCCTCCGTGAAAATTGTCCATGTAACAAGTGGTTTATGAGAACAAAGCCCTTTATACCATAAAAACTGATCTTGTTCTAAATATGAAGATGCAATACATACCTTTTGTAACAGTGGTAAACCATGTAGATCAAAATATTTCTCCATCTATAGTATCCAATTTACGGGATCCTTGCCATCAAACTTCTCATCTTGATTTTTCTTGATTTTAGGAGCTTGATATTGAAATGACTGTAACTCTGTAATTTCAGATCTCCAAGTTTTGAAATTTCTTCCTATAGTATCTCTCTGATTTCTCTTTCTGACCCCACAAGTCTGATCAGAATTTGATTATCCAAGAAAGAGTTATGTGAAATCTTCAATAGTGACCTAATTATAGACTAGCTCAGTAGTGCAACATTGTACGATGTGCCATGTCTCACTGTTTCAACGTTAGTACCTAAAACCGATATACAAAAAACTACGGGAAGTCCTATTTCTTAAACTTCTTATGAACATTAAATATGATGCTCAGAGAGAAATGTATGACAAGTTTCCCAAGGTGGCATGGTTAGAATGTAATTCGGGGATCTAAAAAAACCCTGACTTCCTCAGATTATATATCTGAAAATATAGTGAGACAGGTTCTGAAATTTGGAGCCGACGTTTAGATTGATTTCTTCTCAAATGGTTTTTTTTTGTTAGCTTCTAAAACTTAGTAGAGAATGTGTTATAGTGAACAGTCCGCAATGACCTATTTTAGATGAAATTCTGGATCTTGCAAAAGCCCTAACTTCCTCAAATCATATCTCCGAAACTATAGCGAGACAAGATATGAAATTAGGTTACGAGGTTTACCACGATTTCATCTCAAATGTGTTTTTGTTTTCTCTTTTGAAACATCACAGAAAAAAGTTATAGCAAAAATTCCATGATGACCTGTTTGGAGCAGCGAAAGCCTAGAATCCAAAGCTCTCATACCAAATGTTATCAAACCAGCTCACAAAAAGAGAAAAAAGATAGATGAACACGTTATAATTCAGCCTCTTCGAGGGGGAAACCTGCTTTACATTAAACAAATTATTAATTCCTTGATGATACAAATGAAAAGACTTCCTTTCTATATATAGGAGTCTAAGGGGTCATAACATAATCAGAGCCGACATAACATTAATAATGTAAGGGTAGAATAATAACAATAGTGGGCTTCTATGGGGCACAATAATAACAATATGAGGACTACATGGGCACAAAAATATAGCAATGGGGTTGTATTAATAACAATAAGGGGTTACACTAGTAGAATAGGGACCTAACATGGTTTGGTTTTATATTATCCCGATTGGGAGCCAAGTAAATCTGTTGTACATTCACTTCTTGTTTTGAAAAAGAAAATATTTTTTTTTTAATGACTATTATAGCGATTTTCTTGTTCTTGATTAAATGTTAATTCTATACATAACTAGGAAAGTCACAAACACCGAAGTCCTATCTTTTACATAATTTTTGTCATTTTTAGCAAGTCATAGAATTCCTTACTTTATTTATGTTCCTCTATACTCAATGTACAGGGTTTCTTTTTCTTCGCGTTTTATCATGCGTTTAGGAAATTTTAAATTACTTTTTCATCTAAATACAACAGTAATAAAAAAAAATCTTTAACTAGCATAAAGTATTTTCTTCTAGATTTTTCTATATTTACGTTGCTTCTATTTATAAATGAAAATGTCTCTGGAATGAAATTGATAAGGTTCTCTTTCCATAACTAAAATATGAGGGACCCTACCTTTTAGTTTACAGGTGACACCTACAGTCATGATTTATTGAAATGGTTTTGAAATGAGATTAACAAGATTCTCTCACCATGCTTAAATAACAAGATCTTGTCTTTAAGTTTACAACAGTTACTTATAGTCATGATTTAATGACATGGTCGTAACAAAAAATCTAGAGTGCAATAAATAACTTATATCAAAGATTTATTTTACTTATCTATTTCCGCTACTCTGGATTGATTTAAAAATCAAGATTTACACTTAATTCCTCCCTGCCTTGAGATACCAGATTTGGTCAATCCCCCCCCATGCTACTCCTGGCTTCAAGAGTTCTCTACCTCAGAGATTTAATAATGTACTGGTTATCTCATCCTTACCAGACATATCTTTCTCAAACTACCTAAACCTTCAGCACAGTTTTCAAATTCTTAGTTCCTAATTGATAATTTACGGTATTATACTCTAGGATTTAGTTTTGAAATAGATAACTACTTCCATAACCAATTACCTAGTAAGAAAAAGAATAGTATTTACCCATAACTGTAAAACATTATCCTTTAATAACTAAAATTCCAAAAATAGTTTATAATTCAAACAAATCGTAATAGTTTGTTTTTTTGTACTAAAATTAAAGTATTTACATTAATGGGGATATTACATCTTCGCCCCCCTAAAATGTAACATCATCCCAATGTTCTCCTACGGAAAATAAACCAAGAAAGTTCTCTTTCATGACCTATTCATCTTCCCAGGTAGCCTCTTCTGGCCCAAAGTGCTTCCACTACACTTTAACCTGGGTGATAACTCATTTCTGCAATGTTACTTTTCTCCGATCTAGTATAACAAGAGGCTTGACCAAGAATTTTCCTTTCATTTCAACCTGGATATCTTGCCATTGAATTATGTGTTTAGTGTCATATACATATTCCTTTAGTAGAGAGACATGTATACACGAATATGATTGGGTAAGGCAAGTGGATAAGCCACCAGTCCTATTCGAGCCAAGATTTGAAAAGACCCACAATATCGGGGTGCTAGTTTGGAACACCCGACCCATTGTAAGGTGCTTTTCTTGGCTTACACTCAAACGTAGACATCATCTCCTACCCAGAATTCTAGGAAACTCCTGTTCTGATCAACAATGTTCTTTTGCTGGTCCTGGGAAGCCTTTAAATTAATCTGAACCTTTTTCATCATTTCTTCCATTTCCTCCAACATGTTTGGCCCTAATAACAGTTTGTCCCCTAGTCCCTCCAACTTAAGGGTGTTCTACATTTATGACCATATAAAACTTCAAAGGGGCTCATGTGAAGAGATGCATGGTACTCGTTCTTATATGTGAACTCTACCAGGTGTAAATAATCTTCCTATTTTGTGGGCTGCTTCATTACATACATTCGCAACATGTCTTCGACCACTTGGCTTACCCTTTTAGTTTTCCAATCCGTTTGTGGATGGTAAGCTGTATTGAAGCGTAGTTGTATGCATAATCCCTCAAAGAGGGATTTCTAGAAGGCTAATGTGAATTTTACATCTCGGTCAAAAATAATCATCTTAGGGATTTTGTGCAATTTAAATATGTTCTGCATAAAAAAAATTAGCGATTTGAACTGCCTTATAAATTGATTGAACAGGTATAGAATTAGAATAATTTCTCAGCTTGTCCACTACCACCATGATGGAGTCATTTTGCTTCCTTGATTTAGGCAGCTTTGTAATAAAATCTATAGATATGGTTTCCCATTTCCATTTTCGAATAGGTAGACGGTGGAGTAACCTTGCTGGGTGTTGATGCTCAGCTTTCACTTGTTGGCATTCCAACCATCTCGCTAAATTTTCTACCACTTCCTTCTTCATACCACACCAGTAGAATTCCTTCCATAGGGAAGAAATCATCTTTTGGTATCTAGGATGACCTGCAGAAGGAATCTTATGGTATTCATCCAGAATTAAATTTTTAAGATGTTGCTAGTTGGGAACATAAATTATTTTCCTATAAACCAGTAAATTTTCTGCATTTATTTCATAACCCAGTTGTTGTTCATCGTTGTTAGAAATTTTTGCTTCCTGCCATAGTTGTCTATATGTAGAGTCCAACATGGCTGCCCAAAAAATGGTGTTCATGATTCAGTAAAAGAAATTTGATATAAACAAATTACCTTTCGACTTAAAGCATCTACCACTCAATTTTCCTTCCCTTTTATGTGTTTGATTTCGAGATCGAATTCACTTAGGAAGTCTGCCCAACAAGCTTTCCTGGCATTTAAATTTCATTGCTCAAATAATTAATTAGACTATGGTGGTAATTAATTAATAAAAATTTCTTACCTAAAAGATAATGGTGCTACATTTTTATGGCGTGGATGACCGCTGTCAATTCTAAATCATATGCTCAATATTTTTGTTCATATTCCTTTAGTTTTCTAGATTCATAAGCCACCACCCTGCCTTCTTGCATAAGTACGCCACCCACTCCCTCCTTACTAGCATCCGTACAAAGCACATATTCCTTGTTGGGATCAATGATGCTCAGAATGGGTGTTGTGGTAAGCAGATGTTTGAGCTAATCAAAAATCTTTTGACAGTCAAGGGTCCACTTGAAGTTCTTCCTTTCTTCTATAAGGAAGTAATAGGATATGCGACTTCAGAGAATCTGTCCAGAAACCTTTGTTAGTAACCATCCAGGCCCATAAATGATCTTATGCGGCCACATCCTTTGGCATTGGCCACTCCATAATGGGTCTTATCTTTTTTGAATCAACAACAATTCCATACTTGGTGATAACATTCCCCAAGTATTGGATCTGCTCTTTAAAGAAGTCACATTTCCTGTACATAGCATACAGTTCATGATGTCTTAGGACTTCCAGTATAATGCGGAGATGTTCCTTATGCTCCTCCATAGTCTAAGAGTAGATCTGAATGTCATCGATGAAGATTAATACCAATTTATCTAAAACCTAATGGAAAATTCTATTCATAAAACACATGAAGGTAGTTGGGGCATTAGTTAGCCCAAAAGGTAAAACCACAAACTCATAATGACCATAATGTGTCCTGAAAGTAGTTTTTACAACATATTCCTACTTGATTCTAATCTGATGATACCTAGAACAAAGATCAATCTTTGAGAAGATGGTTGTGCCCTTCAATTGGTCAAAAATCTCATCTATACAGGGAAGGGGGCATTTTTTTTAACAATCTGCTTGTTTAACCAGTGGTAATCCATGCACATTCGCAGGGTTACATATTTCCTTTTAACAAATAATATCGGAGCGCCCCAAGGAGACACAATAGGACAAATATATTTATTATCAAGCAACTCCTGGAGTTGCATATTTAATTTTGTTAGTTTGGGGATACTCATTCAGTATGGTTCCCAGGACACTAGGGCAACTCACAAAATTAGCTCAATAGTAAAATCTATGTCTCCTTTTGGGGGTAGGCCTGATACCTTAGAAAACTCTTTGAATAATTTTTCCCTAATTACTACTCCCATGATAATGAGTATGATGACATGACTCCTATATGACTCATTGATGATATGACCTAATAATGACACCTAATGGATATCTATGACCATGATTAAAGATCTTTGAAACCTTGCAGTGTCCATTACAATGATACAATGACCTTTAATGATGACCAAGGAACTCTCTTGGTGACCTATCATAAGGAGTGATGACAATACCATGACATCATTTTATGACCGTGAGCATGGAGGGGAGTAGTAACGACCTAGAACAAACCAATGATCAAATTTTATTTCAAAGTATAACAATTTGACCTAATGACCCTAAGAGCCACATGGAAAGAGAATTTGATCATTGGTGACTCATAGACCATAACATCAGCTCCAACTAAGGATGGAAGCTTCTTTAGTGGTTGTCAAGAACACTGTAGACCAGGTAGCCCCATCCATTGGGTGATGGAGTCAAAATAAAACAATTGACACTCAAAATACTGACTCACTAAACTTAAGAAAAACATAAACTAACTTGACTTCATTGAAAAACTTCACTACTAATTGAACTTACTTACACATGGCAGTAGACTCTATGGATATATTGCAACCCTACACCTCACATGTATATAAAATAACATGGGTTACTAGAGTGTCAAAGAGGAATCTTTTGTTACTAATAAACTTTCCATCCTTCAAACATACTTTTCTCAGTGTTATCATTAGAGTTGAGTCGATGATGAGTATAAAATTATGCTATTTTATATGGACATTGAAGCATTTTATTTATTGTTCTCCCACACAAAAACATATCGAACTAAACATAGAATAAAATACACATCATGTAATATAAAGATTATATAAAATTAAGGTTGACATTGAAGTATTTTATCTATGATTGGCATTAAATTTTTTTATTATTACTATTTTTGATTTGTTAATCTAATTATTATTGTATTATTTTTAAATATAATGTTATGTGACAATATTTTCATTATACTAAATTATAATCCACAATAAATACATTTTTATTAAGTAGAAATAATATTACATTAAACACTTTTTTCTCATTTTCTTCAATTTTAATTTTAATAAGCAATTTTCTATATTCTAATATTTCTTTTCTTTAACTTTAATGTGTCTTGATGATGCATAGAGCTTAAGAAATTTTCATACATTAATACCTAGTAATTTACAAAAAAAATTACAACCTAATCTTCCTATATTATATATATTAGTATTTTAAAAAAAATAACAATGTATCTTCTACTAAGAATATTGAATGTAAATTTTTTTATTAAATTATTTTATAAGATAAATATAAATGTAAACATAAACTTCAAGGTATAATAGAGAATTTATAATTGAATCCCATTTTATGCAAATATTGAAATGAATAATATTTTAGGATAGTATAAAAAAAATATTTGAAAAATCTATTTCAAGTAAATCACTTGGAATTTATATTTAATAACTTGTAATTATGGATTAAGAAACAACTTTAATCATCTCTTAAAAAAGATATTCCTACAAGGTAAAATATCATCTCTTAAAAAAGATATTCCTAAAAGGTAAAATAGATCTTTATAAATTTGAATCATATTTAAAAATTATCTTCCAAATAATTCAAGTAAAATTTGAGTTACCATATTTAAACCAAGACTAAACTTATGTTTAGCTTTTAATAAAACCATTTTATTCATACTAAACTAATAATTCAAAACCATTAAGAAACCATTAAGATAGTATTAAAATTTGAGTTACCATAAATAAATCAAAACTTATATTTATCTTTAATAAATTAAAATCATTTACTCCAAAGAAGCTATTACTAAAAAGTAATATACATCTTTACAAGTTGGAAACATATTCAAAATTATAATTACCAGTAATTCAACACCTATTAATATAATACTAAAAATATTATTACTAAGTATCATGTTTTAATCACGAATCAAAAACAAATTTTAAATGTTGAATTACTTTTTTATCAATTATCAAACAATTGCATTAAACTCACGTACACTCCATACAAATTTTTTGGGCATTCAAATTTTGTTCATCCATGAAAATGAGATGGTTTCAGATATTCACCAGTTACTTGAAAGGCAACAATAAAATTCATTAGAGCTGCAGGTCATGAAGAAAAACAAATTAAACTGACAAAACAGTTAAGCAAAAGTAATTGACCCATAAGTCGTCAAAGTTCTCTAAAATTGATTAATAATAAAACTAAAATTCGTTATTTCAAACAAAAGAATATATGTAACTAGAAAGACAATCATTCCATGGTCTGTCATTTCTGCAAAAAGGTGGCGGTCAGTCGAACAGTTTTGCGAGCGCTCAAATACGAGGCTGTTGGTAGTATCATGGGTTAAGCATTTCCACAACACAGGATATTAATTCTCTACACGTTTTGGATTGCACTACAGTTTTGGAGTGACGGCGCACTGCACAGGCTTACAAGGGTTGCACCCCTCGCATTTAGCAACGCATGATGGCGGCGCGGAGCCAATATGCACCCCTCGCAATGCAGCCTTGCTTCAATTGTACATGCATTTCAGAAACGAAAGATTACAAGGCAAGCAACGCCACGACGTTCCGATGAAGACGTGGTTTGTTTATCACTAATTTCTCTCCGGGCGATCTCTGCATTATCGAAAGGGTTACTGAACATATTGGTGTTTTTGCAGGCATGCGAGAAAACATTTTGTGCAAAACAAATTGAAAACCCAATGAATATTTTATTTAAAGTACGCACCCCTAAAGCTCAATAATATTAAAACAGAAACGAGGATCTTCATCCTGGCATAACGTGAAAATTCAGCTTCCATAACCGCGTTTTTTTCTATATCTCAGCAGAATCCTCGTTGAATAACGTACTCCCTCACAAAGATTGAAGTACGTACTCCTTAACAAAGATCGAAGAGAAATTGTGGAGCAGAATATACTCTCTGAGAAATTATGAAACAGATGGCTCTCATCAATATTCAAAATAGTTAAAATAGTTAAATAAACTATATAGAAAGCATCGCAGAAAATAACTGGAGGCATGCAGTCAATTAACACCTAACACACAACAGGTGACACCTAACAAACAAAAGAAATAAATACGATGACACCTAACAAAATGTGAGATTATTATTTCAACACCCTCAGCAGAAATCTATTTGAATAAGGTATTCTCCCAGCAAATTCTCTGTGTATAATGTATGAAGTAGTGTATTTGAACAAAGTATTCTCCGAGCAAAATCTCTTTGTATAATGTATGCAGAAGTCTATTTGGAGAAGGTATTCTCCCAGTAAAATCTCTTTGTGTCGGAATATTGTATATATTGAATCTAAAGAGCTACGATGCTAATAATAAAAGGGAAAAACAAAATTATAAAAACAAAAATTACGCATAAATCATACAAGGAAGTCCTATTGAAGAATCTGAAGAGCTACGATGCAAATAAGCATAAAAACAAAAAAAGCGCATAAAGCATATAAGCAAGTCATAGTGAACCTTTAGACATACGATCCAAATCGAACAATCTAATAATCATAAAAACAAAAATAACGCGTAAAGTATATAAGCCAGTCCTACTATCCAAATCGAAAGAAAAATAAAGAAAAAATTAAAGAAAAGGAAAAAGAAAAACGATATAGAAACCTATAACACAAATCACTAAGTATAGTTTTTATCATTTTGGGAAAAAAATATCAATATTTTCTGGATAATTTATTATAATTGAAGTGACTTAAAAAACAGCATATAGACAGATAGACAAGTGCATTTTGGCTGGACAAAAAAAAATCAACTAATCTTGCCGAAACAGTGTTTAAATCATGTTTTAAATCATGTTTTTGAAATTTACAATAGACTCAATAGCATCAAAAACCTTTCAGTCACCTAAAATCTTGACGTTTACCAAGTTTAATCTATATTTAAGAAAATCCCTGCCCAAATTTATCAAAACATTGCAGAGATTTTCATGATTTTCAGTGAAAATAATGACAATTTAGTAACATGCCTGAAAAAAGTTATTGATATTTCTAGGTTTTTCTTATCTTTATCTTTTCAGGATAATGGTAAATTAAGAGCTATGTACATAGAAAGAAAAATAAAACATAAAACAAATAAGAGAAAAACGAAAATAGCACATAAACATCTAACCCCAAAATTCACAATCATTTTAGAAAAAATTATTAATATTTGTAAGTTTTTCTTGTTTTTTAGCTTTTAGGATAAATATGAGTTAAATTTTCTTGATAAGATATAAAATTATTATAATAATATATTCATTCAATATATAAATAAAATAATTATTAAAAAATAGTCATGTCATGTTACTAGGTAGAAAGAATAATACTTCTTAATTGAACTAACATATTAATATATATCTTAATAATTTTTTTTTTAATGAGAAACGATTATGAACAACATTGAATCCACTTTTCATCCATACATTAAAAATATTTGTACCAATCACTTCTTTAGTTAAAACATTTGCATCGTTATCCAAAGCTTTAAACTTGAATTTGAAATTCTTTTTCAAAGAAATTGCATATCAAATATGCATGAGTCTCGCTTCAAATTGAACATCTATGTACATTTTATACAACCAAAACACTTTATTGGATTCTTTAAAAGTCACATCTCTACAATCTCTCTCTATATAAAAACCACATCTTTAAGAGTCTCCATATATAATTATTTTTTTTATTAATATGTCATATCTCTTTCTATGCATACATTGAATTATTTTTATTATTAATATTTTTAAAAATGTTACATATCAACTCTATAATAAATATTGAATGAATTACAATTCTCTCTTATAACTTGAACTATAAAGTACCTATTAATGGAACAAGAGTGTTATCCCCCTCTCTCTCTCTCTTAAATGTAATATATCAACTCCATATTAATAATGAAATAAATAACCCATCTACATTATAATACAAAGTGAAATAGATGATTTTTTTTAATTTAAATTACTTTATTTTCCTTGATGATGATGACGATTATCATTAACCTCCACTAAGACCAATTTGGGCTATCGGGCCTTAAGAAGGTAACAAACTAATTGTGAATCTCTAATATTTTAGGTCTATGATGAAAAATAAGAGAAATAAGTGCTCAAAGATCACTATATTTTGTTGCCTTAACAAGTCATGAAGGTCGAAAAATTCTTTCATCCTAGGTTGTTTTGGAAGTAGACCAATGTTCTGGGTTAAGATTTCATGAGAATTATTTTTTTTCTTTGCAAAAATCATTTTCTTCTTACAACTAGTCAGGACAAAGAGATAATTCTGGTTAGCAAGGGTGGGATTGATCTTCTGCTTATAATATCTTAGCTTCCTTTCCCCTCTAGCTCCTTATCATTCCACAATTTATCCTTAAATTTGGAGGGAATAGTATTTTTAATACTCTCCTTATTCTCTGAGATGATCTCCTCTTTTATCCCCTAGTATTCAAGCCTAGACTAGGCATCCTTATTTCATCCCCACTTGAATTAAAGTTGGGGGTTTTGGCTAGAGTTGGAAGCAATTTTGGGATGCATATTCCATTCCATATTGTAAAGCATTTTCTTATGCATCAAATATATTAAACGTAGCCATGTTTTCAATGGGGTAAAGCTAGCTTCGATCAAGAGGATAGGATAGGGAATATTTCCTTTAATATTGAGGTTGTAGATTATAAATTTCTTTTAAATCATCTTGATATTCCTCCATGAAGCTATGGATATAATGAAATTCTACACCTCACATACATGTAAAATAACAATGGTAACTAGAATCTCAGAGAGGAGCATCTTTTACTCCAATTCCAGAGATAATAAGCTTTCCATCCTCCAATAATCCTTTTCTCAACTATGAGGTGATGATGAGTATGAAATTATGGTATTTAATATGGACATGAAATATTTTATTTATAGTTCAAACGCATACAACACATATATCAAACTAAGCATAGAATAAATTACACATCATGCAATATAAAGATGATATAAAATTAAGGTAGAGATTGAAGTATTTTATTTATGATGAGCATTAACTTTTTTTATTACTATTTTTAAATTTTGAAATATATTTATTACTTTATAATTTTTTAATATAATGTTTTGTGAAAACATCTCCTTTATACTAAATTATGTTGCACACGTAATACAATTTTATTAACTAGAAAGTATATTACGTTAAACAATTTTTCTCAATTTTAATGGGGTAAAAGCTAGCTTCTATCAAGAGGATAGGATAGGGAATATTTGTTTTAATCTAGAGGCTGTAGATTATAAATTTCTTTTAAATAAACTGGATATTCCTCCATGAATCTATAGATATACTTCAACCCTACACCTCACATACATAAACAATAACATCTCACATACATACAAAATAACAGTGGTGACGATAGTCTCAAAGATGAGATTTTTTTAGTCCAAATCTAGAGATAATAAGTTTTCCATCCTCCAATAATCATTTTGTCAATTATGAGTATAAAATTATGTTACTTAATATGGACATTGAAATATTTTATAAATAAGCTTTCCATCCTCCAATAGTAGTTTTCTCAACTACGAGCTGATTATGAGTGTAAAATTATGTTATTTAATATGGACACTGAAATATTTTATAAAATTATGTTATTTAATACGGAAATTGGAATATTTTATTTATAGTTCACACGCACAACACACATATCAAACTAAACATAGAATGAATTATGCATCATGCAATATAAAGATGATATAAAATTAAGGTAGAAATTGAAGTATTTTAGTTATGATGGGCATTGACTTTTTTTTTTATTACTATTTTTCTCATTTGTTAATATATTATTAATTTATTATTTTTGTATATATTTTTTCGTGACAACACCTCCATTATAGTAAATTATACTAAATTATAGAGCACAGCTAATACAATTTTACTAACTAAGAATAATATTACGTTAAAGAATTTTTCTCAATTTCAATGGGGTAAATGCTAGCTTTGATCAAGAGGATAGGATAGGGAATATTTCCTTTTAATATTGACGTTGTAGATTATAGATTTATTTTAAATCATCTTGATATTTATCCATAAATATATGGATATACCACAATCCTACATCTCACATACATATAAAATAACACCTTATATACATATAAAATAACAATGGTGATGAGAATCTCAAAGAGGAGCTTTTTTTTATTCCAAATCCAGAGATAATAAACTTTCCATCTTCCAATAATCCTTTTCTCAATTATGAGCTGATGATGAGTGTAAAACTATGTTATTTAATATGGACATTGAAATCTTTTCTTTATAGTTCTCACACAACAAACATATCAAACCAATCATAGAATGAACTACACTTGATGCAATAAAAAGATGATATAAAACTAAGGAAGAAATTGAAGTATGTTATTTATGATAGGCATTAACTGTTGTTTTATTACTATTTTTCAATGTGTTAATATATTTATTACTTTATTATTTTTGAATATATTGTTTTGTTACAACATCTAGCTTATACTAAATTATAGAGCACACTTAATACTATTTTATTAACTAGGAATAATATTAGGTTAAACACATTTTCTCAATTTCAATGGGGTAAAAGCTAGTGCTGGACACAAATTGTCATTGATATCAATATGGCAATATTTGAGGTGTAGATGGAGCCAAGAGGAGTAGGAGCCACCCGAGGAACTAATAGAGCATAGAGCAGATACAGCCATTGGAGGAGCAAATAGAGAACAAAGCCATGAGAGCCATATTTATATCCAGAGAAGAATAAAGCAAGCAGAGCCATCAAAGCAATAGAGAACACAAACAACCATCGGAGCACAAACATATATGTACAAATACATTATCGGAGAAGAAAGACTGAGTTATATAGCAAATACACTATCAGTGCGAAATCCCATCAAATATACTATGACAAATACTCTATCGGAGGTGGAATTGTTAACGCTATCAAGCCCATAGAACCCATATAGCATAACCCCTGTGTATTTTTTTTTCATTGCAAAATGTGTTTTACATAGAGAAATCATGCTACACACTTAGAGGATTTGGAAAGCAGACGTAAAATGTTATACACGTGATTTTTGAGTTGTATCAGGTCCGGCACATTGCATTGTTATGAGTGGTTTTCATTAACATCGAGCCCTGACCCTTTCGGCTTGCGATTGTCAATGTATATTGCATCGGCACTTCGACAACGAAGTTATAATGTATCAAGCGGTCCATTGCAATCGCTGATAGTGATTAGCAATGTTGCATTGGACCTCCACCAAGGGAAACTCCTAATTGCAATACATATCCATGCAGAGCTGCCGCATATTGCAGTATGAGTTAATCTATCATCGCATTCGTCACATATCGAATATATTATGAAGTCTTGCCACACTAAAGCTCTGATTGCGATAAAAATATGGAGGAGTCGATCTGATACAGTTTAGGTATAGGTGTAATATTTTTTTTAAGTCCACCCTTTAGTCCCTTTTGCTTGTTTTTACTCCTATTTCCCATGTAATTATATATCTGGTTTACGCAACGTTTGGAGGTAGCAATACACTAAGGGATGCTCCAGATGGTTTAGGAATCCTGAATGATAGCTCAGAAGGAAAGAATCAAGCCGATTGCAATTGCGATAGGATGTGGCATGTCTGTTATCATTGGAAAAATGGGCCTGTGTTACATTTTTAACACTTGGTAACCATAAAGCTAAGAAGTGGCATGGAAAGCCAGTGCAGAGAAAGCCACAGTGGCCAAGTAGGGAAGTTGAATAATCAAGAGAGTTAGAGGAAATGACAGTGATGGAGGAGGAAGCCAAAGAGGTGGTGTAAGGTGGAAACAAATAGTCAAACTTGTCTGAAATACATAAAAACAGAAAAACAAGGTGAAGTGTGATTGATGCATGTATAATTAGTGACAGAGGAAGCCAAAGTATAGGCAAGAGGCCGGAGAGGCTAGAGAAGCAAGAGAACAAGAGAAAATCATAAGCTTAGCAGGCTTGAGAGAAGAGAACGACAATAAAATAGTTTATATTAGGTTTGGGTTAGAGCCCAAGAGGTTGGAGCCTCAGAACTGAACATGATTGAAATCCTTGCGAGTTTGTGCTCCTAAGTGAAGAACTATTGCAAGACAGAGTTGGTTTTCTAGAGGTTGGAGCCTCACTGAAGTCTAAGTTGGAGCTTGGAAACTAATTGCAACAAGTTATCTATATATTGTATTTATTTCATTGCACTGTTTTGTGTTAATAAAAGCATTAATTCCAGTTATCTATTTCTGTGTTCCATATATATGTGTGTGTGTGTGTGTGTGTGTTTTTGTGTGTGTGTGCACTTTTGGTAATAACAAGAACAACAAGAAAAAGAAATATGGATTCACCCCCCTCTCAGTATTTCCAACAATGGGTATCAGAGCAAGCTTCTTCATATTAGCCTAACAGCTATGAATAAGGATTCATAGCCATGATGAGAAATCACAAAACATCAGGAAGACCTCCTCTATTTGATGGCACTAATTTTGGTTTCTGGAAAAAGAGAATGACCTATTATTTTATGTCCCTTAGACCTAAAATTTGAAATTTCATTCAAAATGAGTACCAAATTCCTCCCACTCTTCCAACAGATCAAGAGGACAGGAAATCCTACATTTCCAATGCAAAATCCTTGAACTCCATTGCTAGTGGAATCACTGATTTTGAGTTTACTAAAGTAATGAATTGTAACTCGGCCAAAGAAATGTGGGAGAAGCTAGCTGGGTTACACGATGGAGACTCAAAAGTCAAGAAGGAAAAGCTCCAAAATCACAGAAGGAAATTTGAAAGACTGAATATGGAAGATGAAGAAGATATTGTAGCACACCTCCTCTGAGTAGCTGAAGTGGTCAACTCCCTTAAAGGATTGCATGAAAAGATTGAAGCAAGTATAATTGTTAAAAAGGTATTAAGATCTCTTCTAGGTAGATTCAACTCCAAAATAAGTGCCATAGAAGAAGCAAAGGATCTAGATATTCTCAAGATGGATGAACTCCATGGAATCCTCACTACCTATGAGATGAGGAAATGTGGCCAAAGCTCCAAAGATGCAACATTCAAGGCTTCAAAATCAAAGAAGGGGAAAGAAAAGAATGATTGTACTGATGACTCCGATGTGGAATCCGAATTGGTTAAATTTGTGAAAATGTTGAAGAGAGGATCTAAGCTAAAAGGTAAGTACCCTCTTATCTATTACAAATGTGGAAAAATAGGTCATTATGCTGCAAAATATCCTCATAAACATGATAGTGATGATGAAGGAAATTCTAATAGAATGGCACACAAAAAGAAAGTGTTCAATAATAAAAACTTCTTCTCTAAGCTACATGAGTCTGACAAGGATGAATCTGTAGTCATCAAAAGGAAATCAGATGAGAGAAGTGACCATGATGAAAGACAAAAAATATTATTCATTGCATTCACAAATGAAGATGACTCAGGGCTAAAGGGAAGTGTAGATGAACTATTAATAAGTGTCATTGAAGAAAATGAGAAATTGTGGAATAAAATCATTTCTCTCATGGTAGAAAAAAAGGAAACAAGAAGAAGAGAAGATATATTGGAAACAAAGCTAAAAGAAAAAGAAGAGACTTACAAAGAACGTGAAGTGGAAATAGTATCTTTGAGGAAGGAATTGTAGCAAGTCAAAAAGAGCTAGAAAAGCTCCCAAATACTTGAGACTATCCTAAAAAATAAAAAACCACAACATGACAAGTCTAGAATAGGCTTTAAAGGAGAATCTTAAAGCACTAAGAATACTGCGAAAAGCTATGCCGGTGCACTTTCTTGCAATCCAAAAGAAGAAAAGGTATGTTATCAAAAGCACATCCTAGATCCAAAGAATGAAGAGAGAATTACTCCAAAGAAGAATGTGGAGTCGAATCACAGATACTAAAGCAAATACAGACAAATATTACACCAAGGGCCCATCTCCAATCCAAAGAATGAAGCAGGAGTAATTCCTAGGAAGAAAATCGACTCAAACCATGGCTACTACAACAAGTACAAAACCATCTTTCTTGGACACTATTTTCACTATAAAAATTCAGTCATCAAGCCAGACATTACATGGCTTGCAAAAGTGAAACACCAAAGCTAAAGGACTAAATAATCAATTCGTATGCCCCCAAAAGGCAGGGACAAATGAAAACCTTGAATTCATTTGATCCCTTGACCAAATTTGATCTGATTTGCTCATTCTACTACAATAATGGACACTATGAACAAAACTCCCCACTCAAAGGAAGAAAGATGAGTAGTAAGAATTCCAACATGGATAACAGTGGCCTGGCTCTATATGCTCAAAATAATGAAAATCATTGCTTTGTGGATAGTGGGTGCTCCAGACACATGACAGTAGACAAAAGTAAGTTTGTCTCATTGAGCAAAAAGGAAGGGAATGTCTCCTTTGCAAGTGAATTTGCCTAAATTACGGGAAAAGGAACTGTTACTCTAATCAATGGAAAAGGAAAAGATCAAGATTCTCTAGTAGAATACAGGCCCAAAGACAACCTCCTGAGTGTTAGCCAAATCTGTGATCAAGGACATAAGGTTGTCTTAAGCACCAAAGACTGTGAAATAAGGAACTTTTCCTAGGGGAACTTGTGGCAAAACGGGTTAGAACACCAGATAACATTTACATTCTGAACAAGATTGAAGAAATTAAATGCTGCCTGAGTCAGACAGATGAAAGTTGGTTGTGGCACAAGCGACTTGGACATACAGACCTTGAAAGTATGATCAATATCAGCAAGATTAGAGTTATACGAGACATCCCAAGGTTGTTCAAACCAATTCAAGGAGTATGTGGTCCATGTCAACATGGAAAGCACACCAGAACCAACCACAAGACAAAGGAGCTCTCTACATCAAAGCCCTTGGAGACCATCCATTCTAATTTGTGTGGACCAACTAGAAATCAGGCACAACAACGAGAAAGGTACTTTGTGTTATTTGTTGATGGCTATACTAGAATGATGTGGATATATTCTATAAAATATAAATCTGAAACTTTTAAGTGTTTTAAGAATCTAAAAGCTAATGGGTTCAACCCTTTTGAACCTTGCGATTAATAAACAATTAAGTTATGATTAATGTGGTGATTAAAATTATAAGGCTCTCAGTGATTTGGTGGTTGATATTTTTCATTGCTTAATTAATTGCTTGTACTTGTTGATTATTGTGAGGGGAACACCTATCCCATCCTCGAAATATTCTATTCCGCCTTTCAATTACACACCTGACCTCTGTTCACTTGGCATTTCACTTCATTCTCCGGTGGTTGAGAGGGTTTCTCGACTATTCCTCTATGAATTTTGGTGGTTTGTTTCAGTGGCGCTTGACCTGTATGTGGCCTCAGCCTCTGCTCTATTCACTGGGCTCTATTTATATTCTTTAACCTCAACCTTGTTCCTCTATCTTGGTTCTGTTAATGAGATTTCTTTGCTTATACTTCTCGCTCTATCATTGTGCTCGAGGGGCTCGAGACTTGGTCCTCCGTGGTTTGCTACCGGGCTTCTCTACCTTATAGGTTTTGCGGGTTCTTTTTGTGGTTCTTATTTCCTGAATGCATTTGTTCCTATACTCCTTTCTTCTATCGTCGTATGTACTCCGCTATTTAACTGGTTATTTGACTGTGGTATATCAAGTTACCATCATCAGGGGACTTAGCGTTCAGCCTCAACTCGTCGGCTATATGGTGGTAAGTCCTCCCTCTATGTTTTAACTGTTCATTTGGTTTTCTGGTTATGTTAAGGGACTTTCTCCTATGTGAGCAGGGTTCTCTTACTGGTTGGCAACCAGTTGAAACCTTTCTCCAGTTTGACACTGCTCTTCTGGTAAGCATAAGCTTACAAACCCTCACCTTGCATTACTTTGTTTTAGGGTTTTAATGTTCTCATAATTCTAATATATGGTTGTTGTCCTTGCAGGTGGTTTGTCGGGCGCTTCAAGTGTGTACTTTAGTTCTGTTGTTGCTTGCCCAAATGGATAGGGTCTTTTCCTGTAACTCACTTTTTAGTAGTTAGGGTTTCTAGGGTATGAGCCTCAGCTCCACTTTCAGTGGTTTTCTGGGTTGACTTCGTCAATAGTTTTGGTATGGGTACTCTCTATCTATAAGTGGTTTGGACTTGTATATAGTTGCTGCTCTTAACTTGTTAGTCAGGTCTTCTCGAGGTTCAAGTCTTAGCCTCCACAATTATTTTACTTGTTTTCAATACTGGGGTTTTTAACTTAGTCCCTTTGTCGAAAATGCAATGTATTTTGTCTGTCTTGGGACTGTAATGATTCAAATATTCGTATAAATTTTCCTGTATGATATTTGTAAGGAATTACAATTTTTCAATTGGAATGATACCTAGTGATTACTGTAATGGATTTGTTCTTGTATGAAACCCTCCGTCTACTCTAGTGACTTCTTTTGCCAAAATGCTCAGCGTATTCTTGTAACTGTAGGTCTTTATCATTACTAGATGTCTTGGTGTTTGACTGTAGCCTCATTCGTAGATTTGATGTAGTCACTCCCACCTACTCTCAGCTTCATCGATTCTGTTGTTTCTTTGATGCCTGTAAAAACAATTATTCTGCCAATTCTTGCCAGTGTTTGTAAATGCATTCAATTTATCATGAAACGGAAAGAAAATATGTTCAGTGATGAATGGACTCAAATGATCTTGAAAAATCTCTTGTATGATTTTATTCATTTTTCTACTATGATTGAATTCATCCTTCAAATGTCTCATTTCTTCCTTTTTGTATGATTTGTTGAACATTATTAGAAACTATCAATAGTTACAAGTACTTACATTGGGTAACTATTAATTTTTTTCACATAAATTCTATAATTATTCAAAATATTAACTAAATGAAATTAAAATGAAATGAAAAACATAACTTGTTGTCAAGTCCTAGATGCTAGAAATTAAAGGAATTTAAAAGACTCAGGTACATTGACCTGTCAACCTTTAACCTGTGAGACAAACACATTCGTTTTGTTCACCCTGAGTTGGATGCTCCTACATCAGGCTCCCGGGGTAACAAAAATTCATGGCTTTGTTCCATGAGCTCCTCGACAGAATATCCTACAAATTGTATCTGTGTTGCATCAAGCCACGAACTGTCCTCAATGGTATGGTTTTTCCACTTGACAAGGTATTGAAGGTACTCTTTTCTACAAGTTCGCTTGGCCACCTATGTGTCAAGAATTCTCTCGACCTCAAGGGGCTAAACCGAAGGCATTTGCCTCATCCAAGAACTACTTTCTATCTGGGTGTCCTGTTCTAGCTGTGCCATACTGTTGCCTTCAGGAGTGGCAGTGTATGGAAATAGATCTGCCATGTTGAAGATAGGCGATATGCCTATTACTAGGGTAGCTATAATTCATAGGCATTCACAGAGAATTTACGTAGAATTTTTCAAGGGCCCATCTTTTTAAGCTTCAAGTTGTTGTACTCACCCCTAGGGAACCTTTCTCTACGTAAATATGCGAGAATGTCATCTCCTACATTTAACTGTACCTCACACCATTTTAGATTTGATAGCCTTTTATATTGCTAACTGTTGTCCTGCAACTTAGATTTTACGTGCTCGTGTAGGTCATTCATTGCCTTGGAAAAATATTCCCCATCAACACTCATTCATTCTAGTTGTCCTAGGTCCCATAGCTCATGCACTCCGCAAGGATGCATGCCATACAAGATATAAAAAGGATTGTATCTTGTGCTTTGATTCAGCGAAACGTTATAAGAAAATTCTACCTGGGAAAGTACAAGACCCCACATCCGTGAATTTTCTCTAATCATGCTCTGTAGTAGGTTTCCCAAGCTCCTTTTCACCACCTCCATCTGTCCATCGGTCTGTGGGTGATAAGCGAAGCTGAAACTCAACTATGTGTTCAGCTTCTTCCACAAGGTGCGCCAGAAGTGTCCTATGAATTTAATGTCGCTGTCGGAAACAATGGACTTAGGTAGGTCATGCAGCCTAACTATCTTCCTAAAAATAAGGTGTGCTACGTGAGTGGAATCAATGGTTTTATTACAAGGGATAAAATGTGCCATCTTTGAGAATCGGTTTATTACCACCATTACAGAATTGTAACCTCACTGCATTCTCAGTAGACCCAAGACAATGTCCAAGATGGTTGATTCCTATGGTCTACTCGAAATAGGTAGTGGTGTGTAGGGTCCCATATTCTAACTGTGTCCTTTCGCCAACTGACACACTTTACACCTAGTTACAAATCACTACACATCCCTTCACATCTTTGCCTAGTAATAAAAGTGACTAAGCTAATCTAAGGTCTTATCAATGCCAAAATGTCCGGCAAGACCTCCGATGTGCTTCTCCTGAAGGATTTTCTCCCTCATCGAACAGTCGAGAATACATAGGTGTCCTCCTTTAAACAAAAATTTCTCCTGTAAGTTATAGTCCAACCATGGACTATTGTTCTTCAACAAAGGATTCTAGTAGGCTTCATAAGCCTCCCTAAAATCTGCATCCGTCTGATACAAGTCTTTCATGTGTTCAAAGCCCAACACTTGAACCATGCTCTCCTATAAGAGCAAAGCTCTCCTTCTCAATGCATCTGCTACCTTGTTGGCCTATCCACTAATATGCTTCAATACAAATGTGAAGCTCTGCAGGTACTCAACCCATTTTGCATGATTTTGGTTCAGCTTATGCTACTACATAATGTACTGCAATGCAGAATTATCAGGAAACAAAAGAAATTCTTACTGAGAAAATGTTGTCTCCAATGCTTCAATGCTTGGATGACAACATAGAACTCCTTGTCATAAGATGAGTACTTCTATCTGCTTTCATTCAACTTTTCTCTGAAATAAGAAATGGGTTTGTCTTCCTGGCTAAGTATGACCTCAATGGCTCTACCACTAGCATGACAATGAACTTTGAACAGTTTGTTAAAATCAGGTAACCTTAAAATCGATCATTCAGTGATCTTATTCTTCAAGATCTAGAAACTTTTCTCTGTCGTTTCAATCCAACAGAAAGGTTGACTTGCCTTTTCTTTTTTTTCCAACATAGGTGCGCAGATCTCACTAAAATTCCTTATGAATTTATGGTAGAAACTTGCCAACCCATGAAAGCTACGAACCTCAAACATACCTGTTGGGGATGACTAGTTAATGATAGCTGCAATTTTTTCTGGGTCCATTTTCAACTCATTTTCTACAATCACAAAACTTAAATAAATCAATTCCCTCTGAAGAAAAGAACATTTTTTCAAATTTATTAGCAACTTGTTTTGCTGTAACTTCTCCATCACACTTCGAACGTGTCGAAAATGTTCTTCTCTACTTTTACTGAAAATCAGTATATCATCAAGATATACAATCACAAACTTTCCAATGAATTTTTCAACATCTCATTCATTAATTGCATAAAAGTACTAGGGACATTGCTTAACCCGAATGGCATCACCAGCCACTCATATAGACCTTCATTGGTTTTGAAAGTTGTTTTCCATTCTTCCTCTTCTCTAATTCTGATCTGGCGATATCCACTCTTCAGATCGATTTTTGAGAAATACAATGCTCCACTTAAGAAGTCCATCATGTCATCCATTCGTGGCAACGGGAACCTATACTTGATGGTAATCTTATTTATGGCTCTTGAATCTATGCACATTTGCCACTCTCCTCCTTTCTTGGGAGCTAAGAATGTCGGAACTACATAGGGACTTAAACTCTCCCTTATCAACCCCTTATCTAGCAATTCCTATACCTATTTGCTGATCTCCTCATTCTCCCTAGGACTCATTTACTACGCTACCTTATTCGGTAAAATAGCTCTCGGTATAAAATCTATGTGATGACTGATACTTGTCTTAGGAGGCAATTTATCCAATAAATCATCCACCACAATGTCGTTGAACTGCTGCAACATGTCCTGAATTTCTTCAGGAAAATCTACAATTTTAGTGTTTAAAAACACTGCTTTTGACCTCCTCACAACAACATATTTTATCTCGCTGTCTTCAATCTATTTCAAAAATTCCTTTCCTCCCACCAGCAATGCTTTGACTCCAATAGTTTCTGTTGTCTTCTCCTCCTTGATGGGTACAAGCATGTGTTTAATCCCATCTTTGAAAAAATTGCAACAATTTTCCTTTCCATCATGCACTACCTTTCTGTCATACTTCCATGGCTGTGACATACGTCCATAGGCATAATATCACAAATAACCTTGTCCTTGTATCTACCAATATGGAACTCAACTTCACACTATTCATCAACCAACGGTTGATGGCCTTTCTGCAACCACAACACCTTATAGGGGGTGGGGTGCTTCAACTGTTTCAAACCCAACTTCTCCACCATCTTTGTGGCAACTAGATTATCCATGCTCCCACTGTTGATAATCATCTTGTAACATTTTCTGTGTGACTTACAGACTGTCCATAATAATGGATTTCTTTGGGTTTGGTCAATTGTCTCCTTTTCTGGTTTTAGCAGTACCTTATTCAAAAGTAAGGCCTCCCCTGTCTCTGACACAATCTCTACTTCCTGGGGCGGTTCCTCTACTTCCTCTAGTTGTGCAACATATGCTCCTCTTGGGTTAGCCTATTCTCCTTCAGGACCCTCAAAGGATCTATGCCCCCACTTGTGGCACTTGTAGCACTGGTAGGTAGTTCCTCTGCTTCTGCCAGTTCCCCTTCCTCTATAATATGGCCTTCCTCTTCTAGTGTTGCCCTCTTTTTCTACTACCCCTGAAGTCTTGGAACTACTACCCTCTTCACTCTTGTTTACATCTCTTCCTCTACCAAAGGATTGTCCTTTCCCTCTGCCAGTTCCTCATCCTCTCCTGGCATTTTGCTTTCTTGTGATCTTCTCTTCTGCCTTTAAGGCACTCTGGCATGCTTCTTCTATGTTCCTTAGAGAAAGAATACTTATCCCATCCAATATATCCAAACTTAGGCCATTCACAAACCTTTCTGTCTTTTCCAGGGTGTCTTTTATATAACCAGCTCTGAAATTCACCTGGTAGAATTCTTCAGTATATTCTTTCACCGTTATTCCTCCTTGTTTCAAGTTTTGTAGCTGTCGATGCAGAGGAATTAGATAATATTTGGGTAAAAACCCACTCTTCATCTTGGCGACCATTCTAGGCCACTTACTAATTGGTAATTTATTCATCCTTCTTCTCTCTACTTGGGAACTATCCCACCACAAGGCTGCATATCCTTTTAGCTTGGTAGCAGTGAATGTAACTCTCCTATCTTCACTCACATCCTCACATTCGAAATATTTGTCCAGCTCGCTAATCCAATCCAACAACACTTCTATGGACAAACATCGATCATAGTTTGGAATCTTAGGCTTGGGCTTACTACTAGCCAACAAGACTGACCTCAATAACTTGATTTTAGGTCCTTCCTCATCTAGTCCATCTATTGTAACTAGAGCTTCTTCTTCACTGTCATCTCCTATTACTGGATCCATTCTCCTTCCTACCTCTACTACCACCAAATGGGCATTTAGGATCCTAATCTCTTCCTATAATCCTTCCTCTGCTACTCTCTAAATACCTCTCCCACGACCTCGTATTCCAACTTCCATTTCTTATGAAAACTCAAACCTGCTCTGATACCAAAAATGATGGGTCCATCCCTTTTCAACCTCGTGATTAATCATTAATTAAGTTATGATTAATGTGGCGATTACAATTATAAGGCACTCGGTGATTTGGTAGTTGATATTTCTCATTTTTTAATTAATTGTTGGTACTTGTTGATTGATGTGAGGGGAACACCTATCCCATCCTCGAAATACTCTATTCCATCTTTCGATTACAGACCTGACCTTTGTTCACTTGGCATTTCACTTCATTCTTCGGTGGCTGAGAGGGTTTCTCAACTGTTCTTTTGTGACTTTTGGTGGTTTGTCTCAGTGGCACTGGACCTGTATGTGGCCTTAGCCTCTGCTCTGTTCAATGGGCTCTATTTGTAGTCTTTAATCTCAGCCTTGTTCCATTATCTGAGTTCTGTTAATGAGATGGCTCTATTTATACTTATCGCTCTATCAATGAGCTTGAGGAGCTCGAGACTTGACCCTCTATGGTCTGCTACTAGGCTTCTCTACGTTATAGGTTTCGTGGGTGATTTTTGTGGTTTCTCTTTCCTGAATACATTTGTTCCTATATTGTTTTCTTCTATCACCGTATGTACTCTATTGTTGAACTAGTTATTTGTCTGTGGTATATGAGGTCACCGCCATAAGGGGACTCAACATTCAGCCTCAACTCATCAGCTATACAGTGGTATGTCCTCCCTCTATGCTTTAATTGTTTAGTCGATTTGTTGGTTATGCTAAGGGACTTGCTCCTGTGTGAGGAGGGTTCCCTTGCTGGTTGGCAACTAGTCAAAACCTTTCTCCAATTCAACGCTACTCTTTTCGTAACGATAAGCTTACAAACCCTCTCCTTGCATTATTCTGTTTCAGGGTTTTAATGTTATCACAATTCTAACGTATGGCTGTTGTCCTTGCAGGTGGTTTATCAAGCACTTCAGGTGTGGACTTCAGTTCTGTTGTTGCTAGCCCAAATGCCTAGGGTATTTTCCTATAATTCACTTGTTAGCAGTTAGGGTTTCTAGGGTATGAGCCTCGGATCCCCTTTCAGTCATTTTCTGGGTCAACTTCATCAATAGGTTTGTATATGTACTCTATGTCTATAAGTGGTTTGGACCTATATGCGGTCACGACTCTTAACTTGTTAGTTAGGTCTTCTCTAGGTTTAGGTATTGGCATTCATAATAGTTTGATTTTTTTCAATACTGGGGTTTTGAACCCCATCCCTTTGTCGAACATGCGATGTATTTTGTCTATCTTGGGGATGTAATTATTTGGATATTTGTATAAATTTGCATATATGATATTCGTAAGGAAATTACAATGTTTCAGTTGGAATGATACTTGGTGATTACTGTAATGGATTTGTTCTTGTATGAAGCCCTTTGTCTACTCTGGTGATTTCTTTTGCCAAAATTCTCAGTGTATTCTTGTAACTGTAGGTATTTATCATTACTAGATGTCTTGGTGTTTTACTATGGCCTCATTCGTAGATATGATGTAGTCACTCCCACCTGCTCTCGGCTTTCTCAATTCTATTGTTTCTTTGATGCATGTAAAAACAATTTTTCCAGTTCTTTCTATTGTTTGTAAATGCATTCAATTTATCATGAAACGGAAAGAACATATGTTCAATTATGAATGGACTTCGATTATCTTGAGAAATATCTTGTATGATTTTATTCGTTTTTATGCTATGATGGAATCCATCCTTCAAATGTCTCATTTTTTTCCTTTTTGTATGATTTGTTGAATAGTTTTAGAAACTGTCAATAGTTACAAGTAGTTACATTAGATAACTATTAATTTGTGTTCACTTGAATTCTATAATTAATTCAAAACAATAACTAAAGTAAATTAAAATGAAATTAAAAAGATAACTTGATGTCAAGTCCTAAATGCTAGAAATTAAAGGAATTTAAAAGATTCAGGTACAATGATCTGTCAATGTGTAACCTATGAGACAGAGATGTTTGTCTTTTTCACCCTAAGCTGGATGCTCCTACATCAAAATCCCTTGTAGAAAATTAAAAAGATTCAAAAATTAAGTGCCTCAGAACAGAAAGAGGGGGAGGATTCACATCAGACGAGTTTAGTGAGTTCTATAATATTCATGGAATTAAAAGGGAATTCTCTGCTACCATAACACCTCAGTAAAATGGGGTAGTTGAAAGCAGAAACCAAATAGTCTAAGAAATGGGAAGAACAATGTTATTAGCAGCAGACTTGCAGCCAAAATTCTAGAGAGAAGTAGTAGGGACAACTGTCTATACATTGAATTGAACTCAATTAAGACCAAACCGTGAAAAAACTCCTTATGAGTTATGGAAAGGAACACCTGCTTCAGTGATGTACTTCAAGATCTTTGGAAGAAAGTGCTTGATAAAAGTCAATGATGTCTCACCAGGAAAGTTTTATCCTCGGGTTGATGAAGGGATATCTCTTGAATACTCTACATGGAGCAAGGCTTACAAGTGCTACAATTTTCGACTGAAGAAAATAGTGGAAAGAATTGATGTAAATATTGATGAAGACCTTCTAGAAAAAGAAATTGAGCAACATGAAGATGATATTCTCATTGAAGAAGAAGAACCTAAAGAAGAAGAAATAGATGAGGAAGAAGAATAAGAGTAGAAAGAACCACCTCATACCCCTTCAAAGATAAAGTTTATCTAGAAATATCATCCAAAAGAGCAGATTATTGGTAATAGAGATGAAGGGATGCAAACTTGAAGAAGGATGACCATTACAACAAAGAGAAACATTATTTCTCTTCTATCTATGATAGAACCAGAAACATTTGCAGAAGTAAGTAAGGATCCTCATTGGGTAAAAGCCATGGAAGAAGAAATGTCCCAAATTGAGAAGAACGAGACATGGCAGTTGGTACCTCGTCCAAAGGACAAAATCATAATAGGGACCAAATGGGTGTTCAAAAATAAAATGAATGAAGAAGGGTAGGTTATTAGAAGCAAGGCAAAGCTTGTCTACATAGGCTATTCACAAATTGAAGGAATTGACTTTGAAGAGACATTTGCATCAATAGCCTATATGGAAGCTATCATGATGTTCTTGGCATTTTATTTCTAAAAAGGATTCAAAACCTATGAAATGGACATGAAATTAGCATTTCTAAATTAGGAATTCAAGGAGGAAGTCTACATGCAACATCCAGAAGGGTTTGATCTAACAGAAGGAAAGGACATAGTTTGTAAGCTAAAAAATGATCTATATGGATTTAAACAAGCTCCTAGAGCTTGGTATGCAAGATTGGATCACTATCTACAACAAGAAGGCTTCAAAAAGGGAGTGTCTAGAAGTAATCTATACATAAAGATAGATGAAGGTAAGTTACTAGTTACAATTTTTTATGTTGATGATCTGATTTTTGCTAGCAATAATGATGAAATGACACATGAATTTTCTCAAAACATCTGAAAATAGTTTGAGATGTCAATGATAGGGGAGCTATCTCACTTCCTTGGACTTCAAGTATCTCAAACCAGAGCAGGATTGTGTATATCTCAAACCAAATATCTAAAAGACATGCTCGAAAGATATGGAATGGAGGACTATGCACCCATGAGCACACCTATGACCACAAACTACAAATTGAGCAAAGATGATGACTCCTCTCCAGTAGATGCATCTCATTACAAGTCAATAATTGGATCCATTCTATACTTAACAGCTACAAGACCAGACATAATGCAGGTAATAGGAATGGTGGGAAGATTTCAATCTTCTCCCAAACAATCCCATTTATTAGCTGTGAAAATAATTCTCAGATATCTAAAAGGAACTCCTAATTTTGGTCTTTGGTACACAAAGAGATCAACACTGACTATAACTACATACACCAATGCTGATTGGGCTGGAATTAAAAATGATCGGAAAAGTACTAGTGGAAATGTGTTCTTCCTAGGAGACTGTTTAGTATCTTGTCTCAGCAAAAAACAGTCATCCATATCATTATCCACAGCCGGAGTTAAGTATATTGTTGCAACAGATTATTGTACTCAAATACTATGGATGAAGGAATCTCTAAAAGATGTCGACATATGTATAGATCAACTGATTACCATCTATTGTGACAACACAAGTGCTATCAGTCTTAGCAATGATCCAGTGATGCACTCAAGGACCAAACACATACCAATCAAGTATCATTTCCTTCATGAGCAAGTAGCTGAACAAAACATCATCCTGGAATATATCAATACTAAGGAGCAGATAGTTGATATTTTCACAAAACATCTTCCTCGAGAAGCATTCAAACATCTGTGTCAAAAGATGGGGGTTATCTCTTTATCATTACTCAAGTTCATTCATAAAGATGTAGCAGGATAGGGGGAGCAGTTTGACAGTGGGAGTTTGTATGAGAGTAGAAGAATATTTCCATCAATAACAAAGGGGGAGATTGTTGGACACATATTGACATTGATGTCAATATGGAAAAATTCGAGGAGAAGACAAAGCGAAGAGGAGCAGGAGCCACCAGAGGAACTCGCAGAGCATAGAGCAGACAGAGCCATTGTAGGAGAAAATCGAGAATAGAGCCATAAGAGGCATATTTATAGCTAAAGAAGAACAGAGAAAACAGAGGAACAAAAAGAAGCAAGCAGAGCCATCAGAGCAATAGAGGATGCAAATAGCCATCGGAGCACAGACATATATCTAAAAATACACTATCGAGGTAGAATTACTGAGCTATATAGCAAATACACTATCGACGCGGAATCCCAGAAAATATACTCCAGTAAAAATACTATGGAAAATACTCTATCAGAGGTAGAAGTGTTAATGCTTTCAGGCCCATAGAACCCATATATCATCGCCCCTGTGTATTAATTTGTTCATTGCAAAATTCCTTTTACACAGATAAATCACGCTAAATAGTTAGCGTATTTGGAGATTGAACCTAAAACTTTATACACGAGAGTATTGAGTTGTATCAGGTTCGACACATCGCATTGCTATGAGTGGTCTGCATTAATGTCGAGCCCTGAACCCTTGCAACTTGTGATTTCTGATGTATATCGCATCGGCACTTTGGCAATGGAGTCACAATGTGTCAAGCAATCCATAGTGATCGCCGATAGCGATTAACAATGTCCCATCAGACCTCCACCAAGGGAAACTCCCGATTGCGATACATATCTACATGGACCCATCGCACATTGCAATATGAGTTAATCTATCATTGCATCCTTCAAATATTGTGTATATTATGAAGGCTTGCCACACTAAAGTTCTGAATGCGATAAAATTATGGAGGAGTGGATCCAATACAGTTTAGGTGTGGGTGTAATATTTTTTGAAGTCTGCCCTTTAGTCATTTTTGCCTATTTTTACTCCTATTTCCCATGTAATTGTATATTTGGTTTGCGTGGTGTTTTGAGGTAGCAATACACTAAGGGATTCTCCAGATGGTTTAGGAATCCTCAACGATAGCTCAGAAGGCAAGAATCAACCCAATTGTGATTGTGATAGGACGTGGCATGTCTGTTAAATGATGGATGTATGTTATCATTGGAAAAACAAGCTTATGTTATAGTTTTAACACTCGGTAACCACAAAGATAGGAAGTTGCATGGAAAGCCAGTGCAGAGAAAGCCACAATGACCAAGGAGGGAAGACTAATAATCAAGCGAGTCAGAGGAAATGACAATGATGGAGGAGGAAGCCAAAGAGGTGGTGGAAGGTGGAAACGAATAGTCAAAGGTGTCTGAAATACATAAAAATATAAGAACAAGGTGAAGTGTCATTGATTCTTGTATAATCAGTGAGAGAGGAAGCCGATGAACATGCAAGACGCAGGAGAGGCCAGAGAAGTAAGAGAATAGGAGAAGAGCAGAAGCTCAATAGGCTTGAGAGTAGAGAATGACAACATAAGAGTTTATATCAGGCTTGGGTTGTAGCCCAAGAGGTTGCAGCCTTAGAACTGAACAAGATTGAAAGCCTTGGGAGTTGGTGCTCCTAAGTGCAGAACTATTGTAAGACAGAGATGGTGCTCTAGAGGTTCGAGCCTCACTAATGTCCAGGTTGGAGCTTGGCAACTAATTGCAATCAGTTATCTATTTATTGTATTTATTTCATTGCACTATTTTGTGTTGAATAAAGCATTAATTCTAGTTATCTTTTTTGTGTTCCATATATGTGTGTGTGTGTGTGTGTGTGTGTGTGTGATTTTGCTAACAACAAGAACAACAAAAAAAAGAAACACTGACTCACCCCCTTCTCAGTATTTCCAACAGCTAGCTTCTATCAAGAGGATAAGGTAGGGAATATTTCCTTTAATCTTGAGGTTATAGATTATAAGTTTCTTTTAAATCATCTCAATATTACTCCATGAATCTATGGATATATTTCAACCCTACACATCACATACATAAACAATAAGGCCTCACATACATGTAAAATGACAATGGTGACACGAGTCTCAAAGAGGAGTTTTTTTCTACTCCAAATCCACAGATAATAAGATTTCCATCCTCTAATAATCCTTTTCTCAATTATGAGTTGATGATGAGTGTAAAATTATGTTATTTAATATGGACATTGAAATATTTTATTTTTAGTTCCCACACACAGAACACATATCAAACTAAACATAGAATGAATTACATATCATGCAATATAAAGATGATATAAAAATAAGGTAGAAATTGAAGTATTTTATTTATGATGGGCATTAGCCTTTTTTTTATTACTATTTTTCAATTTGTTAATATATTTATTACCTTATTATTTTTTAATATAATGTTTTGCGACAACATCTCCCTTATACTAAATTATAGAGCACACTTAATACAATTTTATTAACTAGGAATAATATTACGTTAAATACATTTTCTCAACTTCAATTGGGTAAAAGGTAGCTTCGAACAAGAAGATAGGAGAGGGAATATATCCTTTTAATATTGAGGTTATAGATTATAGCTTTCTTTTGAATCATCCTTAGTGAATCTATGGATATACTACAACCCTACACACCTCCAATGCGTATACAATAACACCTCACATACATATAAAATAATAGTGGTGACAAGAATCTCAAAGAGGAGTTTTTTTAACTCCAAATCCAAAGATAATAAGCTTTCCATTCTCCAATAATCATTTTCTGGATTATGAGTTGATGATGAGTATAAAATTCTCTTATTTAATATGGACATTGAAACATTTAATTTATAATTCACACACACGACACACATATCAAACTAAACATAGAATGAACTACACATCATGCAATATAAAGATGATATAGAATTAAGGTAAAATTGTAAGTATTTTATTTATGATCCACATTAACTTTTCTTTTATTACTATTTTTCAATTTGTTAATATATTCATTACTTTATTATTTTTTAATATAATGTTTTGTGACAACATCTACCTTATACTAAATTATAGAGCACACTTAATAAAATTTTATCAAGAAGGAATAATATTAAGTTAAACACATTTTCTCAATTTCAATGGGGTAAAAGTAGCTTCCATCAAGAGGATAGGCTAAGGAATATTTCCTTTAATCTTGAGGTTGTAGATTATAATTTTTTTAAAATCATATAGATATTCTTCCATGAATCTATGGATTTCTTTTAAATCATACAGATATTCCTCCATGAATCTATGGATATACTACAACCGTACACCTCACATACATATACAATAACACCTCATATACATATAAAATAGCAGTGGGGAAGTTTTCCATCCTCCAATAATATTTTCCTCAATTATGAGCTAATCATGAGTGTAAAATTATGTTATTTAATATGGACATTGAAGTATTTTCTTTATAGTCCACACACACAACACACATCAAGCTAAACTTATAACTAATTACTCATCATGCACTATAAAAATGATATAAAATTAAAGTAGTAATGAATTACAAATCATGCAATATAAAGATGATATAAAATTAAGGTAGAAACTAAAGCATTTTATTTAGGATCCACATTAACTTTTTTTTTATTACTATTTTTCAATTTGGTAAAATATTTATTACTTTATTATTTTTTAATATAATGTTTTGTGACAACATTTCCCTTATACTAAATTATACAACACAATTAATACAATTTTATTTAAGAAGGATAATATTACATTAACACATTTTCTCAATTTCATTAATTTTTATTTTTATTTTTAATAGACATTTCTTTAATTTTAATTTTTAATAATACAAATTCGCCATTCTTAACTTTTTTTTTTCTTTTTAATTTTTAATATCTCTTAATGATGCTGGAGTGTTTGAAAAAAAATTAATAGACAATTTATAAGTAAATATTACTTTGTGCAAATATTAAAGCGAATAATATTTTATGATAATAAGAAAAATTATTTGAACGTTTTATTTTAAACAAATCACTTAATGTTTATATTCAATAACCTGTAATCATTTGTTAAAAAACCCTGGTTTAAAAATTTATTGCTAAAAAATAAAATATATTCCATAAATTTAAAATCATATTTAAAATTTATCTTCAAAATAATTCAAAACCCATTGAAATAATATTAAAATTTTATTTACTATATTCAAATCAAAACTTATATTTATCTTTAATAAAATCATTTACACATCATCACCCAATAATTTAAAACTTATTAAAATAATATTAAAATTTGAATACCATATTAAATGAAAATATTTATTTATCTTTAATAAATTGAACTCATTTACTCAAAAGAAATTATTCCTAAAAGCTAAAATATATCTTTACAAGTTTGGAAACATATTCAAAATTATAATTACCCAATAATTCAACACCTATTAATATAGTACTAAAAATTTGAGTTACCATATCTAAAAAATTATTATTACCATGATGTTTAATCATGAACCAAAAACCCATTTAAAATATTGAATTTACTTATTTGATAATTCTAAAACAATTGAAGTATTATTACCTTGTCATGATGTTTACTCATGAACCAAAAACCCATTAAAAATATTGAATTACTTATTTGATAATTATAAAACAATTGAATTAAACTTAACGTACAGTTCATACAAATACCCTGGGCATTCAAATTTTGTGTATCTGTGAAAATATGATGGTTTCAGATATTCACCAGTTACTTAAAAGGCGACAATCAAATTCATTAGAGCGAAAGATCATGAATAAAAATAAATTAAGCAAAACGGTTAAGCAAAACTAATGGACCCTTTGGTCGTCAAAGTTCTGTATTAATCATTAATAGTATAAACTAAAATTCGTTATTTCAAACATAAAAAATTGTGTAAGTAAAAAGACATGCATTCCATGGTCTCTGATTTCCGCAAAAGGTGACGGTCAGTCTAACAGTTTTGCGAGCGGTCAAATACGAGGCGATTGGTAGTATGATGCGTTAAAGATTCCGCTGCCGCATTCGCATTTCCACACCACGGGATAGTAACTGTCTCCACGTTTTGGATTGCACTGCAGTTTTGGAGTGACGGTGCACTGCACAGGCTTACAATGAGTGCACCGCTCGCATTTACCAACACATGATGGCGGCACGGAGCCATTAGTGGGCAATGCAACCTCGTTTCTACCCTCCCTCATCACCTGTAACATCATTTTTATCATTCAATTTGTACCCAATCCAATACACATTTATTAGATACATACAAATTTTTTACCTTTCCCTTTCCCTTTGGTCAAGGAAAGCCACAAAGTTATAATTTTCACTTTTATTTTTGGATTATAGTAATTTTATCTTATCTTCTTATTCATATATGCTTCAAGGAATAGCAATATGTTATATTATTTATTCGAAATATATTCTTGATCTTGATGTGCATGTTATTTTCCCTTGAAAGATCAACTGATGGCCTCCCGCCACGATATGGAACGTGATCGACAATACGTATGACCTGGCGATTGAATGCGGTATTAAATGGCACTGTACGCGTCTTGGTCTTTGGGTTTAGGGTTTTGAAACCTGTTACACCGGCTCTCACCTACACTAACCGGTCGCCTCTACTCAAAAAGGCCCGTTGACAACCTTTTGGCAATCATTTTCTCATTCCGCTTCGCGGGATCACTCTGCCGAGTTCTGAGCTACTCTGTGGGAAAACCTCTGTTTCTCTGTGACTGTGCTAATGCCGCCTCCGTGGTTATCTCCGCCTCCAAAGGGTTTCGATGGTGAGTTTCTATGGCCTGCGAGGTTTCATTCACTCTGCTCAGCGATTGTTTGTCAACTGTAAGTGTGGATATCTGTTTGTTTTCGACTCGGTGCTGGTATTAGCTTATTAACTGTGCGTTTTGGTTCATGACAGGTCCGCCGTTCCCAAAGCTGCGTTTCACCTTTGATAACCAGGTAATGATGCTGGTTCCGTGCTATAATGTCTTCGCCTTTATCTCTCTGGTTCTGACCGTCTCGACCACTGTCTTCAGGTTTCTGTTTTGGTTAGTTCGGTCTTGTTCTTCGTCGCCCGGGTTCCTGGTAAAACCCTGATACTCTGCCTCCTTTCTGTTGTTTTTTTTTTTTAACACATGTACATATATTCTGCAGGGTCTAATCTTTGTGGGTTTGTTTTGCAGGTGAGCTCTGGTCGTGTAGCCAAGCTCGTGGTGCTGCTACCCACGTTCTCTCCACGCTCCTTCCGGGTAGTGTCTTAATACATTCCTGTAGCTTGATATCTGTAGTCTCTGTCGTTTGTGTCGACTTTCTATGCGGCGAAAAATTAAGGTCTCGGTCTTCAATCTGTTGATGGTCTGTTGTAGTCGTGGTTTCGACTTTCCCTCTGTATAAAATTGTTCAAACTGTTTTCTTTGGTATCAAACCCTCGTGGGTTTTATGGGCTTCTGCTCTGTGGATGTAAATGAGTTTTATTTCCTGTTTGATGGTCGTTGCGGGGTTTCAAACCCTCACTCTGCTAGGTTGTATCGTTCATAGTTTGTAAACCCTAGGGTTTTGACCAAACCCTGGTCTATCCTTCCGTCAATGCTAAAAAATGTAATACTTCGGCTTTTGTCTGTTAATAAATTGGTATTTTGAAGTTCCGTCCTATTGATAACTCTGTGGGTGCCGAGAGACTTGCTTTACATGTAGTCTGGTTCGAATGTTAAAACTATAATCTGGATTCGTTGTTTATTTGCTCAGATCGTATTACTACATGATTTCCTTGTTATTCTGTTACTATCTGGAGTTTTATATGCATCGTATGAAAAAGAAAAGAATTTATTGATTTCTCTGTTACGGCATTCTATTTTGACTGTAGAGTTATCGGGGTTTTGAAATACCTGGTTCTTGACTCGCATGTACAGGTTTCTCTGTTTTCTAGTTTTAGGAACCTTTACTTTATTTGAGTTTGCTTTTGTTGCGTCTTTCTCTGGGCGTACACCTGTGTGTACAGTCTGGATGAACACTAGTGGACGGTGCGGTGATGATCACGCCCGCTCCACTTGCAGATGATCTGTCTTCTATTTTAATATAGTTTACAATGTACAGGAAATAATATACTGTAGAATATTAGTTGTCACAGTGATGAAATGTGAAGCAAATAAGTAATGAATCTTAACTTTTGGAAAATGACTGTATACTTCTATTTCTGTTCTTCCAAAAGAGAGAGGAAACTTTACAATCTTGTTTCTGTTCCTTTAACTCTGAGAGTCGAACTGTTCTTGTTCGGTTGGAACCAACCCAACAGATTGACAACTGTTTTCCCCTAACTGATTTAAAATTAATACAATGCCTTTTTAAATAAAAATCAAACTAACTAGCAATTTATGGTTCTGTTTCTAACTCCTAAGTAAGACAGAATAAATGTATGACTAATAAAAGTAAATAAAAGCAAGTAATGAAAATAAAATAACTGACAAGGTTTTGACACCTGTCCAGCTATACGCATTGACTGTGTGTTCAAATTCTGCCTGAGACTGCCAGCCTCATTCTGCCTCCTCAGAGCTGGATGCTCCTGCATCAATTCCATCTTGTCATCATCATATTTTCACAAGATTTGGTTTTCCTTGCATTACATCTTCATATTAGTACCACTCTTCCTCCTTTATCAAATATTAGATTGCAACTAATTATCAACTTATATAGCCTATAACCCTTTCTATCGTAAACAAAAATAAATTGTTCATTTTAACCTTTGATTTTTTGTCTCTCATCCTCTTAGAAATGTGAGAGTGAAAGGTTCAATGAGATCCACCTTATGATCAACTACTCGTAGTTTTAATTTTCTCAAGAATCTAGTGGTATCGTGCCCTTCACACCCTTTATAGAGTACATATTCAACAAGTACCTAAAGTAATACCCAACATATTCACAAAAGGAGTTTGTAAGGTTGTTGGCCTTAATGATAGTTTGTGCCATTTCAAATATTTCTCTAGCTACATCCTACCACCCGAATTTGTTGAAGTCTATAATATACACTTGGGAACCTTTTTGTTAATTATAGTTCCAAAATTTTTGAAATTTATGGAGTGTAATTTTTTTGACTTGAAATCAATTTAAAGACTCAAATCTCATTTGATAATGACTAATAATTTAAGTCTAAGTAGTCGATAGAAAATATAGATACTTGGAGCTAATGATAACCATCAAACAATTTATACAATTTTGATACTTGGGATAGATTTTGAACTATATATCTCCTACCTAGTTTAATTTCAATGAAATCATGCTTTTACCCTTTGTGAATTTTTGCAATCTTCATGATGAAATCAAGGTATAAGACATACTCTTAATTCACCCAAAGTGATAGGCTTAATGGTTGCAGTCCTAGAGGGGGTTGGAAATTAATCCTCTTTGCAAACCAATGGTTGCAGCCTTTGTTGAGTCTTGAAACCAGATATGTCTAATAAGGAGCATAGAGAACCTAATCTCATTCCCCTTTGTACTCTATTTCTTATGCTACATAGTGGGACTAACACCCTTTGAAAGTATAAGACTTATAATTATAAAGATACTATGAGTTTGAGGCAAAAAAAGGCAAAGAATGCAAAGGGATAGTGATATTTCTTTACCTTTTAACTTTCCCCTCAACATAAGGTGGGATCCATAATTGCAAATTGATGTGGGGATTAAGTATGAACATGAAAAGGGAATATTTAAACCTTCACCTTTAGCCTAACTAAAATGAAATAGAAGTCATGTGAAATATTTAATAATATTTAAACTTCTATAATATTTCCTTCTTACTTACGACCATCCATTCACTTTCATAATCAAATTATATCATTTCTTGCTAGCATATGAGTCGAAGGGGTAATGTGTTCTGTAGGCACGTGTTTAAGGCGCAAAATACTTATGTATAGGTGTTAATTTACGTACTAATCAATATGATGTCAACTCACAATAATGAAGCTTGTTAGAATGTTGGGTATGCATAATTAAATTGCAGAACCAATTATTCATGATGGTGGAATTATAACATCGATAGTCAATTGTAACACTCAAACTCAACTACATTATTATTTCATAGAGGGTCCATGTCTATGAGATGGAGGGATTATAGAATTACCTTTTATCGAGCAAATTCAAGGTAGAAATTGGTAAAATATTATCCATACTCATTTGTTGGGTTAACTTAGATGTTGAGCTTTTTTTCCTTTATCTGGTTCCCTTATAAAGATTTGTCAAATTTAATGTTTGTATGAAGATAATACATAAAAAATAAATAAAAAAATTATACTTATTCAAAAAAAATTATTTACACTAAAGTTTATAGTAAAATAATGATATCTTTAAATTAACATACTTCAAAAGTTATTCTCCTTTCTCCAAATAATTTATTATTTTATTTTAACAACTAAATTAAAAAAAAAAATTAAAACTAAAATAAAAAAAATAGGCTTGAATTTATTAAAATATTCCATTATAATAATAAAAATATACTCTTCCTTTTCCATACTTCCTATAAACCTGCAATTCTTTTTCACCATTTTAACACCCTATAATATAAAATTAAAATATTAAAATATATAATATAATATACTATTTCGCTTTCCATACTTCCCATGGAACCCACAAAACTTTTTCACCATTTTAGCACCCTAAAATGTAAATGATATTAATTTGTGAAGTTGATATAACTGTTACCGTAATAAAAGACGCATCTTCTTATTCTCCCAGTGAAAAGTTGACGGTGATGGGTCACGTTATCAAATGAAGAACAGGTTATGGTGATGGTGTTGATTTGATTTTAGTTAAAAAAAATAAAAAATCGTAAAAGTATTTAAATAGATTTTTACATAAAAGTAACACTTAAATTTGATAGGTTTTTCCACCGCATTAAAAAAAACACTTAAATTTAGGTGAATTGCAAATTAGATATCTAAAACGTATGAAATAAAATTAAGAATGCATTTTACTCCACTCCATATCCATTGAATATCCAGAATCTACCATAAGGACGCTTGGAAGTTAGTATTTCCTTAGTGAACCACAATTTGGTGACCATGCTAGATAAATGTGATTTATGTCTTTGGTTAAGCAGAACAAAAAATTGTTTTCCAAAGACGAGACATGGAATAAGTGGTAGGCAGATCCACGCGTTAGTTTAGCTGTTAATGAAATGTGAAAGTATATATTGTTATATATGAAAGTTGACCTTAGATAAGTAACAAGTAATTGTATTATTGAGGAGACATGGAATAAGTGGTAGGCAGCTACACTCTTTAGTTTAACTGTTAATGAAATGTGAAAGTATATAATGTTATATATGAAAGTTGTGTTTAGATGAGTAACAAGTAAGTGTATACAATTTTCGTTCGTTTTTAGTATTAAGTTGTGAATTTTTTTATTATATTTGGTCGAATATACTGTATTCAGTTTTTCATTGACTTATTATTAGTTTTTTTTATTAAAAAATTAAAAATCTATCCCAAATTTAACAGTAAAAATTATATATGTTATTCTTAAATAAATTTTAATTTTATTATCTAAATATGATTGGTTGAATTGTCCCTCCCTTCTTATTGTGTAACGATGAAAAGAATGATTTTTGGTCTACTTTAATTATTAATTACTATGTCATAAATATAAATAATTTGAAAAAAATAATAATTATATATGAATACTAAACAAGAAGTGATTTGTAATTAAAACTCAAAAATTTCATTTTTTATTGGTGTAAAATATTGAATAGATATATTTTTATGGTTTATTTTTTAATTTATAAAAAAATAATTTAAAAAATATAATTTGCAAAAAATATGTAAAAATAACATGTGTACAATTTGTACAACTCCTCATTAATATCAATCTATATTCTAATACATGACATACATGTGTACTATAATATGAATATTATATAAAAATTGCATTATTCAATGTTAAAATAAATAATTATTAACTTCTTATTATTTTCTTCAATGTCAAAAATATATATAGATATATATTTTATCTTACCAAAAAGTTTAATTATATAAAAATTAATAAAAAGTTAAAATAAATATTAATAACTTATTTAACCAATTAATATTATTTCATACCTAATAAATAATACACATCATAACATTAATATTTTATTAAATTAAACCAAATAAAATAAAATACATGATTATAATGTTTGGGAGACCAATTTGACTAGAATTGTTAGATAACTTTGATTCGGTCAATTATTATAATTTGAAATTATAAGGGCTTAACATAAACATGAAACTCTCTCCCTTTTGAAGGTTGGATAGATCATTTTGAAAATTCATAGTGACCTCAACTATTGTAACTATAGCGAAAAATCAGTGGTAGTTGTGGACGTGGTTCACGTGAAATGTTGTAGGAAGGTTTAAATGCACTATTTATTTATTAATTATTTATGGTAGTTGTAGTGTAAATAAAATATTTTCTAGAAAATTATAGAAATTTTAACAAGATTTTGATAAAATTTGGTAGGAATTTTGTTAAATTTAATTTAAATTCAAAAATTTAAATTTCTGAAAAATTTGATAGTGCGAAATCTATTTCCACTATTAAAAATATAATTCTGCAAATTTTTGTAATTTTTTGTTTACTCAAATTCCAACCACTTCTATCCCTATTCACAATTGTCAATACAGGATCTGATCGTTTTGAAAATCCTGAGCGGCCTCAACTATCACAACTAGCCCAAAAAGGTGATTGATGATGTGGCTCATGTCAAATGTTCCAAAGAGCTCTAAATGCACCATCCAGTCTACTATCATCCAAGAAATGATAGGTGTTGTCGACACGGTTGGATGGATCATTTTGAAAATCCGTAGTGACCTCAACTATCACAGTTCGCCAACGATGGTAGTTGATGACGTGGCTCATGTCAAATGTTGAAAGGAGCTGTAAATGCGCCTTTGAATCAACTATCATCGTTTCTGGATCATAGTAGTTGTTGACAATATAAATGTTTCAGCGAGCTTTGAATGCGCCTTTGACCTTTGCTTTTGTGCCAACTCACATACCACTAAATATAAATAGTTAATCATTCTCTTAAATTATATAATATAGCTTTTTATGGGCATAGTTTATTGAAAGAAATGGTCCTTTTAGCCAATTTTGCTTAGAATATTTTAAAGATTTATAATTTCAACGAATTATAAGTTCAACCGGTTTAATTCTCAAATTTCAAAGTGTTTTAGTGGTTTTCCAGGTCACTGATAATGAATTTTAAATATTAAACTTTTAGATAAATTTGTATCCTTCCATTTATATGAAAAAGACAAATATTTTTATTAGCTGGATTATACTAATTTTGAGTGTAATATATATTTTGAGTGGGTTTATTGGTTAATAATATGTATTTTTTTTCTAAGAGGTCAAGATCAAATTTACAGGAGTAAAGTATATAGGTCATTATAAACTTTAGCGATCAAAGAAAATTGATGTGTGTAATGAGTACTTTGTTCCATAAAAAAAAAAAAGTGTTATATATTAATTTGGTATTTGATTTGGTAGTTATCTCGACATTATTATTATTATTATGATTTAATTAAGAAGTTTAATGTTGTTATGTTATATGAAATTATTAATATTAAATCTATAAGACATAAAGATTTTTGTTAATTTTTTTGGTAGGTAAGCACTCACGGGGGATTTCAACTAGTGACCTATCATAAGAAGTGTCTTAATAGTACACCCATTCACCATCAATTCAAAGCCCCATGGACTAAGTTTTTTGTTAAATTGTTTATAAAGGAGAAAGTTAAATACAATGATAATTATGAAATAGGAAAATTAAAATTTAATAAGTCTACTTTCATGGTAGAACCATTATCTCTTTTATCTAGTAGTCAAATAAAGATTCCTTAACTCTTAAACATGATGGTTATTTGTACTTATTCTTAAAAGTGGGTATAAAAGTAACCCACCCATTGTACCATCATATTACTATATCCCTTTTAGCAAAGCTTTATCAAATTACTTTGGAAAATAATATGAATGTATGTCATAAGGCCATGAAAAAATAATTAAAGGCTAAACCAAATTTAGGAGCTAGTATTTAATGATGGACCACCTTTTTATGGTTAGGATCATTATAAAACAATGTTACAATAATAAAACCAACCTCTTATCTTGTTTCATTGATATAAAAAAATTGGCACAACTAATGGTACTAACCTACAAAGTTAGAAGTATCTTTTGTGTTGACAATTGTAGGAGAAAATTATTTTCAATTTTAGGAACATTAGAGGTTGGTTGGAAGAAATTAATTGTACTATAAGATTTTGGAAGGGTTGTTCCCTGTAGCCTATCCGTTCTGACATATATTTCAGCAAGTTAGAGAGTTATTTCAAATAGGAAAGTTGTGTTGACTTAAATCTAGTTAGTTTAGTCATCATCCTCTCTCTTCTTTATATTGATGGTATTGTTATGATGACAAGAAATATCTTGGAATTTGTTTTATCATAAACATTGTAACAAATAAATGTAGAGTGACAAATTTATTACGCTCTTAAAAACAATTGTAAATCACATCTTTAATTATGGAATAAGAAAAAAATTCTCTTTGAGATTCTAGTAATTCTATTTATTTTATATTTTATGAAGGTTTAGAATATAACCATCTTTAAAAACCATAAAAAAATCTAACAAATCTAAATTAGTTTATAATATATAATAAAAACTGAACCCAATACATATATTATATATTTCTCATCAATCACATTTATATTTTCTCATCAGAATATACATATTACAATTAGAATTTATGTAAAAAACAATTGATAAAAAAAAAATTAAATAACAATCAACACTTTATCTTTACCCAATATTACCATTATATAGCACACTAAAATAATAAAAATATCATTTTATATGTAATTTAACACCCTTTTTTTTGATGTAGATTATTTTATAAAGGAAGAGTTACTTAGTGATTCTCATAAGGTTTGTGTAATCATTATATGTGTTAGAATTTTCAACTATAATTTTGTTAATTATGGAATTATGGATTTAATATCTTGAGAATTTTTTTTATGTAAATTTATTTTATAAAGTGAAAGATACTTAGCGGATTTTTCATTAAAGACTTTGTGTAATTATTATATGTTTTAGAACTTTTAATTATAATTTTGTTAATTATGAAAAATGGATTTAATATTTTGAGAAATTTTTTAGAGCATTTACATTATAGAGAATTCACAATTCAAATTAGGATTCTATCAAATGTCCCCAAATTCTGAACAAATTAGATTCCATCACATAGTGTAACATGATGATGGGTTCATCTGCGTATGGGCAATTTTTGATGGATTCGTCTACGTATGGGAAACGTTCAGAGTGGCGATGTTTACAGTTGCTAGCGTGATAGGATGATAAATTTCATGTGCGTATGGACAACGTTTAGGGTTGCTAGAATTATGTAAAATCGATGGTACGAGATATGCCTACTGGGTTTGATGTGGATTCCTACTTCTAATGTAGATTTCCATGTTGATAAATACAATTTTTAAAGTTGTTAGGACCTATCGAATTGTAGGTGCCAGATATGAGCACTGATTTTGATGTGGATTTTCAATAATATATCATACACATCTAGCTAAGATTCCCATTAAATTGTTTAAATAATGTTCCGTGCACATATTAGGGTAAAGATAAGATTCTCTATGATAATTTAAATTCTGTTGGAAAACATTAATAATTCCAACCACCTACATTAAATGCAGAGACTAGTTTCTTCTGGAGAATTCGGCGGAAGTTTCAAGAGCTAGATAGATTCCTAAAGAAGCCACCGACTCCAAAAACTTCTCCACTGTATATAAAAATCCTCTTTGGCAATCGAATCAGGCAAGATCTCTATGTTTTGTGTTCAACATTCTGTTGCGCTTTCTGATTTGGTATCAGAGCTCATGCGAGGTGTGAGAAGAACGAGCTCAAGTGAGCTACTAGGAGAGGCCCAGTGGTAACTAGCTGAGTGAGGCGGTGGGGAGATCCATTCAGAGCGGTGGATTATAGTTAAGTGTGAGGGTTCTATTCTATTAGGAGTGTTATAGTTCTTATTGTGCTAGAGTTAGCTGTTGTGACTCATCTTAGTGTGCATAAGAAGATGGTTGTCCACTAGGGCCGAGGGATAGCTGAAAGGAAGCTTGTGTTTGGTGTGCGATTGAGGCATTCGAGCCACTGTGAGGAGGACTGTGTTGATACCATCATGGAAGGTAAATTCATTCAAGCGTGGTTTATTTTTTTTGTTTTCCAACATTATTGCTGGGATCTATGCTAGTGCAGTGAGCATGGACATAGGAAGTCGAGTTGCGTGGAGGTGATTCTTTGCAGAAAACATTGTATTTGTTTTTGCCGCTACTGGCTGAGCGTGTTGTGAGACACCTGTCTGAGATATTTTCTTGATATATGTGAGCCCTACAAAGGTGGAGCCTCTGTAAACACCAAAGAAGCGACAAGCATAGGCTGTGAGGAGAAGCGACAAGCTTGAAGGTGAGTGTTCTGTTGGAAAACATTGTTCATAAGTGTTGTCTGAAAGCGAGAAGTGCAGTAGCGTGAATGTGAAAGGAGCCAAGCTCATTTGGTTCTAAAGTCAAATCTGTTAAAAAGTAGACTATAGCTGGATCCTGGTGCTGCTTGCGAACCAGTGATTTAGATTCATTTAAATGTTCTTTCCATCTCATAAAAATGAATATTAACATCACGCCATTTAAAAAAAAGGAAAAAAAAAAAGAGGCAGCTATATTATCCAATAAAATTTTATGATTTATGCTTGAGGGTTTATATTTGTGAAAATTAGTAGTTTTTTTGGTGATTGGTAGAGTGAAAATAAGTAACGTGGCTAATGTATTGGTAGAATCTTATTTATTTGACTCTAACAAGTTAGACAATGAAAATTATGCAAATTGGAAGTTTAAGTTGTAGACTTTGATGGAAGGCAACAATACATGGATGATTGTGTCTGGAGCTGAAGTTAAGCTAGTATCCCCTCAAGCCCCAGATGCTGCAATTCAAGATTGGGAGCGACGGGAAAACAAAGCAAAGGTGCTTTTGCGGATGACGGTTAAGGACAACATTATTCCACACATTAGAGAGTGCAAAACATCCAAGGAGACATGGGACACTCTCAAAAATTTGTATGAGACGAAGACGACAAATTGAATATTGTATTTAAAGAGTAAGCTTCTTTCAATTAAGATGGAAGAAAATGAAAGTGTTACTGATTTTATTTCTAGAATTAAAGATCTAAATGATAAATTAGGTGACATTGGTGAATCAATATCTAGTACAGAATTGGTTACTATGACATTAAATGGAATGCTTGATGAATATCAAATGTTTATCACTGGTATTTCAGCTAGAGAGAAGGCTCCTACTTTTGATGAGTTAACAGGTATACTTATGCAGGAAGAAGAGCGAAGAAGCAGCCTTAAACAGAAATCTCCCAATTTAGATTTGGCATTGATGGCCAAAGGGAAGCAGTCCTTCAAAGCCAAACAGTGGGAGAAAAATAAAGGCAAAAAGCCACAGGTAAAATCATTTCAAGGTACACCGTTACCAAGGACAAATGCCAAATCAAGTAGAGATGATGTGTGTTATTATTGTGGAAACCCTGGTCACTTTTCTAAGAATTTCATGAAAAGAAGGTCTAACCAATTTAAACAAAGAAGGCATTAAGGAAATTATGTTGATGGAGATGAAACAATTAGTCATGACTTTAGCAAACTTAAATTGTTTGTGTCCAATGCTGCTTTATCAGCAGAAACTAATGATGATAATGCTTGGTTTATAGATTCTGGTGCATCAATCCATATGTCGTGCAAAAGAGATTGATTTGATACTTATCATGGGAATAATAATGGTGGAAACATCTATTTAAGAGATAATAGATCACATGAAATTAAAGGATATGGTGATATAAGTGTTAGGATGCATAATGGATAAGAAAAGCAAATTCAAAATGTGGTGTATGTTCCAGGATTAAAGAAGAACTTAATCTCAGTCTCTACTATCATAGATCAACATTTAAAAGTTGAATTTGTGAAATCACATTGTTTGGTAAAGGATGTGCAGGACAACTACAAGGTTGTTGCAAAAGGAATGTGAGTTGGAGGCTTATACAAGTTGAATTTAATGAAGAATGGGCATCAATCTTTGGCATCAACAGGGATGTCAACTATAGAACTTTGGCATCAAAGGCATGGACACATAAATCATAATGACCTAATGTTACTACAAAAGAAATTGATGGTACAAGGTCTTCTAATTATTAAGGGTGAACATTTTGAATGTGAAGGTTGTGCACTAGGAAAACAACAAAGGGAAGAATTTCTTGTGCATGAAAATAGAAGAAAACATGAAATACTTGAACTAGTGCATTCTGATGTATGTGGTCCAATGCAAACTAAGTCACTTGGTGGAGCATATTAATTTCTTATATTTATTGATGATAGCACTAGATACACCTGGGTGTACTTTATAAGAAACAAAATGGCGTGTTTGAATACTTTAAATAATTCAAGAGTATGGTTGAAAAGCAAATAGGAAAGAGAATTAGAATTCTTCGATCAGATAAAGGTGGTGAGTACACTTCAAGAGCTTTGATCAAATATTGCAAACAAAATGGAATTATGCAACAATTTACAGTACCACATACACCTCAAAAAAATGGAGTAGCTGAGAGAAAGAATAGAACATTAGTTGAATGTGCTCATAGTATGTTAAAAAGTAAAGGACTTTCTAATAGTTTTTGGGCTGAAGCCATTAATACAATTGTATATCTTAAAAATAGAAGCCCTGCTAAGTATCTTGAGCACAAAACACCATTTGAAGCATTTTATGGTTTTTAAACCTAAAGTTAGTCATTTAAGGATATTTGGATGCAAGGCCTTTGCTCATATTCCTAAAGAGGATAGGAGAAAGTTAAATGCCAAAGCCATGAAATGTATTTTTATTGGATATTGCACTGATCAAAAAGTATATAAAATGTATGATCCATGTACTCACAAGGTCTTTGCTAGTATAGATGTTATATTTCATGAGCATGTAGATAAACAAATAAAAGAAGATGAACATAATATATGGCAGTCCCCTTATGAAAGCTTAAAGGAAGAAGAAGAAGTTGTGGAATCAACTCAAGTGCAAGAATACATGGACATTCCAAAAGACACATCAAGGAATCAAAGTCCAGAAAGAAGTGATGTAGGCACTCCACAGAGAAGAAAAGGAGAAGGTACTCCACAAAGTAATGAACCTCTAAGAAGGTCAACACGACAGATTCAAGCCCCAATCAGTATAAAGATTATGCTTTAATGTCTCAAGTAATGACTATTTTTGAGCCCTTAAATTATGAACAAGCCAAAAATCATAAAGAATGGATGGAAGCTATGAAAGAAGAATATGACTCTATAATGAAAAATGAAACTTGGGAATTAACAGAATTACTTGGAAATAAATTCCCTATAATATCAAAATGGTTGTACAAGACAAAATTTAATGCAGATGGTAGCATCGACAAGTATAAGGCAAGATTGGTTGCAAAAGGTTATTCACAAAAAAAAGGTATAGATTATGAAGATACCCTTGCTCCAGTTGCAAAAATGAATACAACCAGAATAATTATAGCATTAGTAACTAAATATGATTGGAAGCTACATCAATTAGCTGTAAAGTCAAATTTTCTAAATGGTGACTTAAAAGAAGAGATTTATCTTGTTCAACCAGAAGGATTTGTAAAGAAGGGTCAAGAACATTTTGTATGCAAGTTAAAAAAAGGCCTTATATGGACTAAAACAGGCCCCCAGATATTGGTATGAGAAAATTGACAAATTCTTCTTTTAGCAAAAATTTAAAAAAAGTAAAAATGATCCTAATTTGTATGTCAAGATAGATAGAAATGGGGATATACTATTACTCTCTATATATGTTGATGAACTAATAATAACAGGGAGTGTTGATAAATTGATTACAAATATAAAAATAATCACAAGAATTTGAGATGAAGGATCTTGGTGAGATGCACTATTGTCTAGGTCTTCAAGTATAGAGAGATGATGGAAGAACCTCAATTACACAAAGCAAATATACAAATGAAGTACTAAAGAGATTTCATATGAATGGATGTAAAGCAGTAAGTACTCCATTGGAACAAAATATCAAATTAAGAAGTGATGATGGAACAAAAGAGGTGAATGGAACATTGTATCGAGAATTAGTGGGAAGTCTGAATTATCTCACTACCACTAGACTAGACATCGCTTATGCTGTAAGCGTACTTAGTCAATTCATGGCTAAGCCTCATGAAAGCCACTGGATAGATGCAAAAAGGGTCCTTCGATATTTAAAGGGAACTATCAATTTTGACATTGAATATACTAATGCTTATAATGTTGAATTGATAGGTCATTCTGATTCTGATTCGGTTGGAAATCTAGATGACAGGAAATCCACCACTGGATACGTCTTAAATATAGGATCGGGAGCTATATCATGGAGCAGTAAGAAACAGGCAATCATTTCCTTGTCGTCAACTGAAGCATAATATAAAGCATTATGTAGTGGCACCTATGAAGCTATATGGCTCAGAAGAATACTTGAAGATGTTGGTGAACATCAACAAGAACCTACAGTGATCAGATGTGATAATCAAAGCACCATCAAACTAGGGAACAATCCTGTATGTCATGAAAGGTTAAAACATATAGACACACAATATCATTTTGTAAGAGAAAGGTCCAATCAAAAGAAATTTCTCCAATATATTGTAATACAAATGAGCATGTAGCTGACATATTCACTAACCCTCTTGGGAAGGCAAAATTGAGTTTTGTAGAAGTAAGTTATGTGTTGTAGAAAATCAAGACTATATTGTAAGCCTAGTTGAGACTTAGACCAACAGGCATGTCAATTAAGAGTATGTTTACAGTGTCTTATGTATTGTGCTATAGTATATTTGTCATATGGTTGGAATTAAGGGGGAGTGTTGGAAAACATTAATAATTCCAACCACCTACATTAAATACAGAGACTAGTTCCTTCTCAAGAATTTGGTGGAAGTTTCAAGAGCTAGATAGCTTCCTAAAGAAGCCACTACCTCCATAAACTTCTCCACTGTATATAAAAATTCTCTTTGGCAATTGAATCAGGAAAGTGTTCTATGTTTTGTTTTCAGCATTCTGTTGCACTTTTTGATTAATTTGGTGGTCATTGATATGCATGTGATTTGATGTGGATGTGTACATTCAAGCAAAAGTTGAAGTGGAAGTTTTAGCGGTCATAGATATTTATAAGAGTGGGGGTACTTCATGCTATTTAGTTGAGACCACTGTGCAACATGGTAAGCAACAAGAGCAAGATTCTGATGATTGGTGGAACAGAATTTATCTGTTGTCACTTTAGCAAAGCCAGCCTTGTTGATGGCAATCCCACCTTCCTTCTCGTCGGAGAGTAGTTGCTGCTTCTAGTTCGGAGAAAGCCAAGCTAAACATTCCATTCTTGCGGAGCTAATAAGATGCACGGGCATCTATAATTTCTCTTTGACCAAGAGGTCAAAACTTTTAGGATAATTTGTTGTAGTGGTTGTTGTTTAAGTTCAATTTGTCTTTAGATCTTATTTTCAAGGATATAAACCGAATAATGTAATTTTTCTATATTATTTTTTATTGATTAATAAAAGTGGAGTGGGGTGGAGAGAGTTTTTTTATGTGTGGAAATTTTTTTTTGAGAATTTCGAGTTCATTTAACTACTTTTTTTGTAATTTGTTTTTGTTCTTACAGTTCTTTAAATCATGTATTAAATAGATTCGAGAGTTTGCATACATATATGTATAGTCATGAGAGTGTTACATGAGGAGTAGAAAAGGGAAAGAGTTGTTTAAGTGAGGAGTAGAGCCTAAGGAGGCAACTTAGAGGAGAGGTAAGAAGAACAATGGAGCTCAAAGGAATCAGAAGATTGAATTTGAGTTTAACCTGAGAGAACCTAATAGTGAACCATTTTTTTCCTTTTTAGAGAAGTCTGTCAAGTGTCGAAGTCGAGATCGTCTATTGATGGATCTCATAACGTAGAACCAAAAATTGGACATTGGAATCTCAGAACTTCATAACATTGTAATTATTTAAAATTTCTGAGACCCAAGACCATCATATGATGATGACATAAAATATTTATGTTCTGCGGACCTATTAAGTGTAGTGGCACAATTCCTTATAACAGTGAGTGGGCCATATTGGAGGTTGGAACCTTGGAGGATCGTTTAAATTGAATTTAAGAATTTTTCTAATACCCGAGATCCCAAATGCACAAAGTCTCGAGACTCTGAGAAGCAAAGGTTTCGAGATCGTTAAGAGCTGAGGACCGGAGACTCGAGAGGAGAAGGATGTGAGATCTGAGATCAAAAAGCAGCAACAATTCATTTTATCTAAGATTGGAGATCTAAGAAGTGCCAACAGTGTTTTTGCCCCATTTTATTAAATTATTCCACTGCACTTAAGTTTTCCACGTTGTTTTTAAGAGGGATTTTGATTGGGGAATTGGAGGAGGTGCTACTAAGGGAAAAGAACTCAAAGAGGGAATGATTCTAAGAAAATCATAGTTGCATACAGTGGTATCAGAGTAGACCCTACATATTTTTTAGGAACAAAAGGAAATCATGCTGCCTAGAGTTGTAAGAGGTGTTGGTGGAGGTGAAGATAGAGGATGGAGGCAAATACCAGTTGCTAATAGAGAAGTGCTTCGAGCAATGTGGAAATCAGAAGAATGAATGAAAATAATGGAGACTAGTCGACATCGAGAACCAGAAGTCGAACATGTGAGTTTTGAGGAGGAAGAAGCTCCAAAATAAGAAGAAGTGGTAGAAGAACCAATATAGTCTAAGATATTCAAAGCAGTTTTGGGATCTGTTAAGAAACCCAAACCATATATGTCTTCTTACACAGGTAGCATTAATCCAAAAGAGCTTATCCACTGGATCACATAAATGGATAAATTATTTGAATATGAAGAAATGTGTGAGGAGAAGAAGGTCAAGTTTGCATTAACAAGGTTAAAGGGACATGCAACTCTATGGTGCGATGATGTGAAAACAAAAAGAAGAAGAAAGAACAAGCAAAAGATGAAGAGTTGGGATTAGGATGGTAACAAAGGTGAGAGGGAAGTTTCTACCAAAGGATTACTAGTTAACTTTGTTCAGGTATATGCAGAACCTCAGAAAGAGAGGTATGACAATCATAGAATACACAAAGGAGTTCTATAAGGTGAATATTAGAACTAGATATGTGGAATATTTTTCAAAGAATATTGCAGGTACATAAATGGACTTAGATTGGATATCCAAGATGAAATTAGTGTACTATTCATAAGGACAATAGAGAAGGAATACAAAATTGTTTTGAAAGCAAAGGAGAAGCTTGTAAGGAAAGAAGCTGGCAGAGGTAATGGTGTTGTTAGAGGTAGAGGATAACAGCATAACAGAGGAAGATCTACCGCGCCGAAAGATGGGGCTAGTACCTCTAGTCCACAAAGACAACAGGAAGGAGAGTCCAGAGGCTGAATATCATTTTCCAGAGGACAAGAAAGAGGTAGGAGAGAGCTTCGTTGCTACAGGAGTGGCAAGCTTTATCATATGGCTTATGAATGTCAAGAAAATAGAGAACCATACTAAAGGAACATTGTTGCAGCTGCAGTAGAAGAATTTGAAGTAGATGTGGACGAAGAAAAAAATGTGCTAGAGACAAGAGAAGCCATGATGATGAAGAAGGTGTTGATCAAGCAAAAGAAGGAAGTTGTAGAATCAGACCAGAGGAAAACATTATTTCAGACTATTTCCAAAATCTAGGGTAAGTGTTGTAAAGTAGTGATTGATAATGGTAGTACAAACAACCTAATTTCCATAGAGGCAATAGCAAAGCTGAAGCTGAAAAAGAAGAATAATCCAATACCCCATAAAGTGTCCTAGTTGTAGAAGTGACAAGAAATTTTGGTGAATGAGTAGTGTGAGATAGAGCTACAAATTAGTAGTTACAAAGAAAATATTTTGTGTGATGTGATGCTGATGGATGTATGTCACACTTTGTTGGGAAGACTATTGTATATTGACATAAGTGTGGCACATGGTGGTAAGAGAAATACTTATAGGTTTCGGAAGGATGACATCAACCATACTTTATTTCCATTGCAGGAAGAAGGGAATTTTGGAGGTAGTGATTCAAAGGCATTACTCATGAGTGGAAAGGAATTTTCACAGTAGTTGGAATCAGAGAAGGTAAATTTTCCTATTTTTTGCAAGCCTAATTAGTTCCTACTTCTAGTACTATTTCTGATTTACTTGTAGAGATTCAAGAAATTCTAGAAGAATATCATGATATTGTGGTGGATGATCTACCAAATGAGTTACCACCAATGAGGAGTATCAATCATTATATAGAATTGATACCAAGAGCAAGTTTTCCTAGTAAAGCAGCCGACCACATGACACTTAAAGAGAATTAAGAAATTAGAAAGCAAGTGCATGAGTTGTTAGATAAGGGATTAATCAGAGAGAGCCTTAGTCCATGTGTTGTACCCATAGTGTTTTGACTCCAAAGAAGGATGGTGGATGGCGCATGTGTATAGACTCCAAAGATTTAACCAAAATTACCATCAGGTATCATTTTCTCCTGCCACGTATTGGATTGTTTAAGCGGTGCCAATTAGTTTTCTAAAATTTATTTTAAGAGTGGATACCATCAACTGATAATCAGAGAGGGAGATTAGTGGAAGACTTCTTTTAAAACTAGTTAGGGTTTGCATGAATGGAAGGTAATGCCATTTGGCTCGTCCAATGCACCTAATACTTTCTTGAGGTTGATGAATGAAGTGATAAAGGAGTTTATAGGAATTTTTTTTTTTTTCCCTGGATGACATTCTAGTGTATAATCCATATAAGGAGGAACATATGAGACATTTGAGATATGTACTAAAGAAGCTACAACAAGAGAAGTTTCTTATGAATTCAAATAAATGTTCCTTTTTGAAGTTAAAGCTTGTATATCTAGGATTTGTGATTTCTACAGAAGGATTGAATAGGGATCCAGCTAAGGTGAAAGTTATCCTTGAATGTACTTCTCCCAAAAGAGTTTTTGAAGTTAGAAGTTTTCATGGTTTGGGAAGTTTTTACAGGAAATTTATCAGGAATTTCAGTAAGATGAGCGCACCAATTGTAAAGATAGTGAGGAAGAATTAACAACCATTTTGGTGGACTGATGAAGCTGAAAGAGGGTTTTAGATGTTGAAGAAGAAGATTAAAGAACAACCAATATTGTTCTTCCAAATTTTAATAAATATTTTCAAGTAAATATTGATGTGAGTAATGATGCAATTGGAACAATGCCTAGCAAGGAGGACAAACCGATATCTTATTACAATGAGAATTTGAATGAGGCTAGAAGGAAGTACACAACCTATGACAAGATGTCTTATGCAGTGGTTCAAGCTCTTAAGAAGTGGTGGCATTATTTTTTGTCTACGAAATTTATTTTGTATACAGATAATCGTGCTCTTTAGTATTTAATGCAGTAGCCTAAACTAAACCAAAAGGATATTAAATGGGTTGATTACCTACAAAGCTTTACATTTGTTTCGAAGCATATCAGTGGTTAATCTAATAAAATTGCAGATGCTTTGAGCAAGAGACGACTTTTATTGCAGGAAAGTCAAATTCAAATGTTGGGATTTGATTTTATCAAGGAGTTGTATGAGGAGGATATAGACTTCAAGGAAGCCTTTGAAAGTTGTAAACATCAATCTACTCAAGATAGGATTCCATGGCTTGATTACAGGATTCAAGATGGACTAATTTAAAAAAAAAACCAACTTTTCATTATGAACTGTTCCATGAGGGAGAACCTGAGCAAAGAAAAGAATAGTGGAGGTCGTGGAGGACATTTTGGATAGGACACGACTTATGAATTTTTGAAGTGAAATTATTATTAGATGAAGCCAAGATCAGATGCGTAGAAGTTTGTAAAGAGATGCAAAATTTGTCAGTATGCCAAAGGAAGAAGTCAAAACATTAGATTGTATACCCCATTGCCAATTCTAGAGAGGCCTTGGGATTCAGTAAGTATGGATTTTGTTTTTGGGATTGCCAAAAACTCAGAAAGGTAATGATTATGCTTTTTTGGTGGTAGATAGATTTTAAAAAATTTCTCATTTTATTTCTTTTACTAAGACTAGAGATGTTATCCATATTGCTAATCCGTTGTTTAAAGAGGTAGTAAGACTAGATGGAATTCCCAAAAGCATTGTTTCAGATCTAGAGACTAAATTCATGGGACATTCTTGGAGGACATTATGGAATAAATTTGGCACAAAATTGCAGTACAACTCAACATATCACCCGCAGAATGATAGTTAGACTGAATTTGTGAACAAAATCCTTGGAAACATTCTCTGTAGTTTGACTTGAGATCACCCTAAGCAGTGGGACCAGATTCTAGCACAGTTCGAGTATGCTTAAAATGATACTCCAAACATAAATACATGACAAAGACCTTTGCAGATTATGTATGGGATGAACTAGAGGGGAGTGTATGAACTCATAAATTTGGGAAGAACAGAGCAAAGAAGAGCAGCACGGGAAGCTTTTTCTATAGTAGTACTTCCATAACCAGGTCAAGTAAAAATTGTATGATAGTGGCCTGAAATATAAAAGCAGAGAAAATTTTAGTAGATGGGAGAAAATTTTGAAGTTGGAGATCTAGTACTTGCACATTCGAGGAAAGAGAGATTCCCCAAGGTCAAGTAAAACAAGTTGAAGTTCAAAAAAATAGAACCCTGCAAAATTCTGAAGAAATTTTCTGCCAATGTTTATGAACTTGAAATACCACCTGGAATTGGAATTTCACCTATTTTTAATGTATCATATCAATGTAATTATGAACCTCAACCATAACATCCAACCAGTGGCTAAAAGCAGCAACCAATACAATGGGAAAAACAGTTTCCAGTAACTAAACCTTTGCAACTGGAGAGGATCTTAGACAAAAGATTGATCAAGAAGATTAGGGACAAGTAGTACGAGTGCTTTGTTAAGTGGAAGAATATGCTAGTGACAGATGCAAACTGGATGATTGCCACACTCATATAGAAAAGTGGAAAATCTATTAAAGGACTCATAGATAGGAGCCCATGAAATCTTTGTTCCTTGGGAGTATGATGCAAGGGCATCCGTAATTTCTCTTTGACCGAGAGGTGAGAACCTTTTACCAGAGGAGTTGGTTCCTTAATGTATGGTTTTTTAAGCTAGTATTGTATTTAATTGGGCATATAATTAATTAAAATAGACAATTTGTTGCAGTAGTTGTAGTTTTAGTTCAATGTCCACCAAATGGTTCTTTAGATCCTATCTTCAAGGATCTGAACCAAATAATGTAATTCTTATATATTTCCTTTGATTAATGAAAGTGGAGTGGGGTAGAGAGAGTTTTCTTTATGTGTGGAATTTTTTTCCTTGAGACCTCTAAGATACCTTAACTAGTCCTTCTATAATATGTTTTGTTCTTATAGTTATTTAAGCCATGTATTTAATTAAACAGACTTGAGAGTTGGCATGCATATATGTATCATCATCAGAGTGTTGTAGGAGGAGCAGAAAAGGGTGAGAGTTGTTTAAGTGAGTAGTAGAGCCAAAGGAGGGCGCTGGGCGCTGAGAGGAGAGGCCAGAAGAACACTGAAGATTAAAGGAATTGGAAGATCGAATCTGAGTTTAAGCTGAGAGAAGCAAACCCTTAGTCATTATTTTTTCATTTTTCGAGAAGTATATCGAGTGTTAGAGCCAGGATCGTCTATTGACACATATCGTAATAGAGAAACAGAGCTCAAATATTGTAATCTTAGAACTCATAAAATTGTAATTCTTCAAAAGTACTGAGACCCGAGACTATCACGTGACGTTGATGGAAAATATTTATGTTTTGCGGACCTGCTAAGTGTTGTGGCACAATTCCTTATAACGGTGAGTGGGCCATATTGGAGGTCAGATCCTTGGAGGATCGTTTAAATTGAATTTAACAAAACTACCAAAAGCCGAGATCTCAAAGGCGTGAGTCCCAACACTGCGAGAAGTGAAGGTTTCGAGATCGCTAAGAGCCAAGGACCCAAGACACGAGAGGAGAAAGGATCCGAGATTCAATATCGGAAAGGGCCAAGAAGTCATTTGATTTGAGACCCTTTATTTGAGAAGTGCCAATAGTGTTTTTTTCCCTGTTTTATTAATTTTTTCCACTGCGCTTATGTTTTTTGCCGTGTTTTTAACGAGGATTTTGATCGAGGAGTTGGAGGAAGTGCCTACTAAGGGGAACCAACCTAGAGAGTGACTGATTCTAAGCAAAACTTAGTTAGATTTACATCATAATATACTCCATGTAAGTTCTCCAGCTAATTTTCTAATCTGCGTTGATTATTTTCTTTGGTGGGCTTTGAGAATCGGGAAGGGCATGCTGGGCCTCCGACTTTCATTTCGAATTTCGTTTTTATTTTCGTGAGTATGCTTATTTCACCATTCCCTTCAATGGATTATGAGTTGTGTTCTTTCCTTTTTTCCTATGGTGAGTTAGGGTTATTCCGTATTTATGCTTTATTTTCATATTGGCTTTGATGTATTGCTGTTAAAAATTAATAGTAAGTTTTTTAGTGGCACAAAGGATTTGATGTATTGCTGTTAAAAATTAATAGTAAGTTTTTTAATGGCACAAAGGAATGGTTGGTACAATGGAATATTATGCCCTCCACTTAAATACAAATCTAACCGGGGACACCTTTGGCCTCTTGTGATAAGGTTCAAGGAGTAGGCTCCAAGCCTTCTAGTGGTTGGGATGTTATCCTCTCTATTCTGATTCAAATCCCACCAAGGACATTTTTGGCCCATTGTGATAAAACTCATGTAGTAGGTTCCCCCTCCCTCATGAACCCCTCGTGATAAGGCTTAAGGAGTAGTGTCCTTGGTTCCTTGTGATAAGGCTTAAGTAGTAGGCTACCCTCTTTGAGTTAGACATCTTTGGCAGCGTGTGATAAGGCACAAGGAGTAGGCTCCATGTCTCCTGGTGGTTGCAATGCTATCTGCTCCATCGTGTTTCAAATCCCACCATGATATCTTTGGCCCCTTCTGATAAAGCTCGAGTAAGCTCCCCACATCTTAGAGTTGGACATCTTTGTCCCCTTGTGATAAAGCTCCTAATAGAGTCTCTACTCTTACTAAGTTATAAATTCATGATATATTTAATTTACATGTAGTTAGATATATTTTTAGTATTATAGTACCAATAAATAATTTATTTACCATTATCTATCTATCTATATATAGATAGATATATTAAGTAATATGTGATAATCTAATTTTAGAATTAGAAAAAATTAAATTCTAAATATTTACAAAAAATTAAAATTTTAAACAGATTTTTTAACTATAATATATAGTATTAAATCAAATCACTCTAAATATAAGGAACCACTCTATATATATATATATAACCTTAATTATATGAAGTCCACAAAGTATATATATATAATATATATATATATATATATATATTTATAAGGTAAAGATTGTTTCAAATTCCAAATCAGTGTTAAGTAATTAAGGAAAATCCCTTCACACAAATATGCGGAAGTCCAATTTAATCTCTAACTAGGGTTAGATTATCACCTATAACTTACTTGTTTAACACATAAGAAAACAAGATAATAGATCCGGAGAAGGATCGTAGTATTAAAAATTATGAACAAGCTAATTTTAGTGGATAACATAGATATAACAATAAAAAATAATAGATGCGCTGGAGGATCGTAGGATTGAACATTACCAACAAATGGGAAGGGATCTTCCGTAACGATTAACAATGATAAAAAAATCGTTACGGAAGATCCTTTCCCATTTGTTGGTAATCTTCAATACTACGATCCTTCAGCGGATCTATTATTTTGTTTTGTTATATATATGTTATCCACTAAAATGGATTTGTTCATAATTTTCAGTACTACGATCCTTCTCCGGATCTATTATTTTGTTTTGTTGGGTTGCAACGATTGAGTGGTGTATTTTTTTATTTTATTTTTTCTATCTCAATGGGAGCTATTTTGGCTGGTTGGGAGAATATTATTTTGTTTTGTTGGGTTGCGACGATTGAGTGGTATATTTTATTTTATTTTTATCTCAATGGAAGCTATTTTGGCTGGTTGGGAGAATTTAATAATAATCTGCATACCCAAATACCAGTCATATGACACGGATTATGTTATATGACTCAATCATGATATATATTAGACGTATGTATTACTTTTTTCTAGGGTTTTGCACACTTTTAAGAAATATTTTGTTCTTTGTAATGAAATAATTTTGAAAATGAATCACGAGAATCTGATTGTATGTACATTTAATTAAGAGCAAACTGCACTTTTAACAATATCTTTGATTTAACCAAAAAAAACTTCCCGTTTCTGAATTTTGAAATAAGTGTTTTAAAATAAATTGTTTTCCAATTTTGAAATTAGACTGAGGTCACTCTAATCACTCATGTGAATTGGACTCTAAAATATTCTTGAAATTAAGAATCAAATTAGATCCTGCAAAGATAAATGTATTCTGTTAATAGCAGTCCCTGAAAATAAATGTATTCCATTAATCGTAGAGAACACAATGTTGTATTCGACAAACTACCTATACTGGTCTCTATCATAAAATCTCCCATTTGTTAATTTTCTTGCTTGTCTATGAGTAAATGCGGCCGGTTATCATCTTGGGTAGGATACGTTGCTGCGTTTGACAGACCGCGTAGGTAAGTTTTACTGATCATTCATTTCCATCTTAAGGGATCTTTGTACTACTATGCAAGTTTGGTTTAGGCCATCAAGAAAGTGGACGTTGTTATCTAAGCTGTAGGTGATTTCCAGCATGCAAGTCAGAGGAATATTATCAAGGCCATTAAAGAAGTTGGAAACATGATGGTTCGTATAAAAAATAATATTAATAAATTCAATTAAGTCTATGTCAAGTTGTTACTTTTTCATTATTATTATTGATCATATTTAATAGGTTTTTGAAACACTAAGGTAAGATGTAAAAATATTGTAACTAGATCCAATCAAGCCTCTATATCAGGTTGTTATTTTTCACAACTATTAATGATGATATTTACATGCCTTTTTGTTGATATTACACAGAGGTTTTTACCGTCCGAGTTTTCGTTTGAATTCGATAAATTTCATGATGAGACCTATAAAGACCATAGTCGAGGATACGGTAAAATTTCGCAGGGTCATTGAGGCAGAAGGGATCCCTTACACATCTGTCAACTGCAACTGTTTTGCATAGTATTTTGTGCCCTGTCTGGGGCAGCTGGACATCATGGTTGGCATTACTCCACCTGCACCGCCCCCTCCAAGGGATAAAATTATCATATACGGAGATGGAAACTCCAAAGGTAATGTTTACAATAACGCTAGATGAAATTTATTTGACTTAAGTATATTATTGTGTTAGGATATTAGTGGTTGTTTATCCAATGAATGATTGTATGCAATGCAGCTGTTTTTGTTAAGGAGGATGGTATTGCAACATATACGATTAAGATAGTGGATAACCCTAGAACACTAAACAAGTCCTTGTATTTCATGCTTCCGGCCAACACTTTGTCTGTGAATGAGCTTGTGGGTCTAGGGGAGAAGATGATCCGCAGAACTATGGAGAAGGATTATATTTCAGAGTAAGAATTGCTCAAAAAGATGGCCGGTTGTGCTTTAAAGCCTTCTTCCTTTAGCAAGTGGAAATTAAATACTCTTTTAAAGGAGATTCATCTATTTATTGGATATTTTGTTGACCATGCTAGATAAATGCGATTTATGTCTTTGGTTAATCAGAACAAAAAAAATTGTTTTCCAAAGACGAGACATGGAATAAGTGGTAGGCAGATACACGCTTTAGTTTAAGTGTTAATGAAATGTGAAAGTATATAATGTTATATATGAAAGCTGTTTTTAGATGAGTAATAAGTAATTGTATCGTTGGATAGTGGGGGAGTTTTTAGTATTAAGTTGTGAATGTTTATATTATATTTCGCAGAATATAATGTATTCAGGTTTTTATTGATTCGTGATTAGTTATTTTTTTTACTAAAAAATTTAAAATCTATCTCAAATATAATATATATTTTTTTTAATTAATTTTTATTTCTATTTAATCTAAATATGATTGGTTGAAAGGTTTCTCTTCTTATTGTGTAAAATGACAAGAATGGACTTTTTTTTTTACTTTATTATTAATTACTATGTACAATAAATATAAAATATTGAAATTAACTTATATATTAATCACTACAAGAGTGATTTTGTAATTTAAACTTCAAAATTTTTCATTTTTTCATTGGTGTAAAATATTGAATGATAATTTTTTATGGGTTTTTTTTTTTTAATTTTAATAAAATAATTTAAAAAATATAAAGTTTGCAAAAAAAAAAAAAAACATACCATTTGTACAATCTCATTTTATTTTCAATCTAATTTCTAATTAAGGACATGACATGTGTACTTTAATATTTGAGTATTATATAAAAAATTCATATTCAATATTAATAAATAATTATTAACTTATTATTATTTTCTTTAATTTTCAAATATATATACCTTTATCTACTATAAAATTGTTAAATTATATTAAAAATTAATAAAAAAAATTAAATAAATATTTATATAACTTATTTTACAATTTTAATATTATTTAAAATACATAATAATAAGACACATCATAACATTAAAATATTTTATTAAATTAAACCAAATAAATAATGTTGGGGAAACCAATTTGACTAGAATTGTTAGATAACTTTGATTCAGTCAATTATTATAATTTGAAATTATAAGGGCTTAATATAAACATGAAACTCTATCCCTTTTGAAGGTTGGATAGATCATTTTGAAAATTCATAGTGACCTCAACTATCGTAACTATAGCGAAAAATCAGTGGTAGTTGTGGACTTCACGTGAAATGTGGCAGGGAGGTTTAAGTTCACCACTTATTAATTATTCATGGTAGTTGTTGTAGTCTAAATAAAATATTTTTTGGAAAATTATAGAAATTTTGGCAAGATTTTGATAAAATCTAGTAAGAATTTTTGTAAATTTAAATATTAAATTTCAAAATTTTAGATCTCTGAAAAATTTTTGATAGTGCGAATCCATTTCCACTATTAAAAATATAATTCTACAAATTTTTCTATTTTTTGGTTACTCAGATTCAAACCACTTTTCTCCCTATTCTCAATACAGGATCTGATCATTTTGAATATCCTTAGCGGCCTCAGCTATCACAACTAGCCCAAAATGGTAATTCATGACGTGGCTAACGTCAAATGTTCCAAGGAGCTCTAAATGCACCATCCAGTCAACTATCATCCAAGAAATGATAGGTGTTGTCGACAGGGTTGGATGGATCATTTTGAAAATCCCTAGTGACCTCAACTATAATCCCTAGTGACCTGAACTATCACAATTCGCCAAGGATGGTAGTTGATGACGTGGCTCATGTCAAATGTTGCAATGAGCTGTAAATGCGCCATCGAATCAACTATCATCGTTTCTGGATCATAGTAGTTGTTGACAATATAAATGTTTCAGCGAGCTTTGAATGCGCCTTTGACCTTCGCTTTTGTGCCAACTCACATACCACTAAATATAAAGAGTTAATCATTCTCTTAAATTATATAATATAGATTTTTATGGGCATAGTTTATTGAAAGAAATGGTCCTTTTAGCCAATTTTGCTTAGAATATTTTAAAGATTTATAAGTTCAACGAATTATAAGTTCAACCAGTTTAATTCTCAAATTTCAAAGTGTTTTAGTGGTTTTCCAGGTCACTGATAATGAATTTTAAATAATAAGTTTTTAGATAAATTTGTATCCTTCCATTAATATGAAAAAGAAAATTTTATTAGCTGGATTATACTAATTTTGAGTTTAATATATATTTAGAGTGGGTTTATTGGTTAATAATATGTCTTTTTTCTAAGATGTCAAGATCAAATTTATAGGAGTAAAGTATATAAGTCATTATAAACTTTAGCGATTAAAGAAAATTGATGTGAAATGAGTATTTTGTCTCATAAATAAAAAGTGTTATATATTAATTTGGTATTTGATTTGGTAGTTATCTCGACATTATTATTATTATTATGATTTAATTAAGAAGTTTAATGTTGTTATGTTATATGAAATTATTAATACTAAATCTATAAGATATAAAGTTTTTTCTTAATTTTTTTTTGGTAGGTAAGCACTCATGGGGGATTTCAACTAGTGACCTATCACAAGGAGTGTCTTAACAGTACAACCATTCACCATCAATTCAAAGCCCCGTGGACTAAGTTTTTTGTTAAATTATTTATAAAGGAGAAAGTTAAATACAATGAAAATTATGAAATAGGAAAATTCAAATTTAATAAGTCTACTTTCATGGTAGAACCATTATCTCTTTTATCTAGTAGTCAAATAAGGATTCCTTAACTCTTAAACATGATGGTTGTTTGTACTTATTCTTAAAAGTGGGTATAAAAGTAACCCACCCATTTTACCATCATGTTATTATATCCCTTTTAGCAAAGCTTTATCAAATAACTTTGGAAAATAATATGAATGTATGGCATAAGCCCATGAAAAAATAGTTAAAGGCTAAACCAAATTTATGAGCTATTATTTAATGATGGACCACCTTTCTATGCTTAGGATCACTATAAAACAGTGTCACAATAATAAAACCAACCTCTTATCTTGTTTCATTGATATAAAAAAAATTGGCACAACTAATGGTACTAACCTACAAAGTTAGAAGTATCTTTTGTGTTGACAATTGTAGAAGAAAATTATTTTCAATTTTAGGAACATTAAAGGTTGGTTGGAAGAAATTAATTGTACTATAAGATTTTGGAAGGGTTGTCCCCTGTAGCCTATCCTTTTTGGCATATATTTCAGCAAGTTAGAGAGTTATTTCAAAGAGGAAAATTGTGTTGGCTTGAATCTAGTTAGTTAAGTCATCATCCTCTTTCTTCTTTATATTGATGGTATTGTTATGATGACAAGAAGTATTTTGAAATTTGTTTTATCATAAACATTGTAACAAATAAATGTAGAGTGACAAATTTATTATGCTCTTAAAAACAATTGTAAATGACAACTTTGACTATGGAATAAGAAAAAATTTCTCTTTGAAATTCTAGTAATTCTATTTATTTTATATGATTATGAAGTTTAGAATAGTAACATCTTTAAAAAATCACAAAAAATAATAACAAATCTAAATTATTTTATAGTATATAATAAACTAAACCAATAACATTATATTATAATACTTGTCCTGATCGACGATAACATATTTACAATTAGATATTTAATGTTAAAAACAAATTGATAAAAAAGCTTCAAAATCCAATCAAAACTATTTATACTTTTAACCCAATTAACATAGGCACACTAAAATAATAAAAAATATCATTTTTTTTATATGATAAATATAACACCTACTTTTTTGATGTAGATTTAT
>APFE030825243.1:53442-67615 GCA_000404065.3 Pinus taeda | reverse complement strand
TTTAATTTTTTTTATGTAAATTTATTTTATAAAGTGAAAGATACTTAGCGGATTTCTTATTAAAGACTTTATGTAATCCTTATATGTTTTAGAATTTTCAATTATAATTGTATTAATTATGGAAAAATGGATTTAATATTTTGAGAAATTTTTTAGAGCATTTACTTTATAGAGAATTCACAATTCAAATTAGGATTTTATCAAATGTCCCCAAATTCTGAACAAATTAGATTCCATCAAACAGTGTAACATGATGACGGGTTCATCTGCATATGGGCAACTTCTTATGGATTCGTCTGTGTATGGGTAATGTTCAGAATGGCAATGTTTACAGTTGCTAGTGTGACACGATGATAAATTCCATGTGTGTATGGACAACATTTAGGGTTGCTAGAATTAAGTAAAATCGATGGTACGGGATATGCCTACTGGGTTTGATGTGGATTCCTACTTTTAATGTAGATTTCCATTTTGATAAATACATTTTTAAATTTGTTGGGACCTATCGAATTGTAGGTGCCAGATATTAGCACTGATTTTGATGTGGATTTTCAATAATATATCATACACATCTAGCTGAGATTCCCATTAAATTGTTTAAATAATGTTCCGTGTGCATATTAGGGTAAAGATAAGATTCTCTATGATAATTTAAATTCTATTGGAAAACATTAATAATTCCAACCACCTACATTAAATGCAGAGACTAGTTTCTTTTGGAGAATTTGGCGGAAGTTTCAAGAGCTAGATAGCTTCCTAAAGAAGCCACCGACTCCAAAAACTTCTCCACTGTATATAAAAATCCTCTTTGGCAATCGAATCAGGCAAGTTTTCTATGTTTTGTGTTCAATATTGTGTTGTGCTTTCTAATTTGGTATCAGAGCTCATGTGAGGTGTGAGAAGAATGAGCTCAAGTGAGCTGCTAGGAGAGGCCCAGTGGTAAATAGTTGAGTGAGGTGCTAGGGAGATCCATTCAGAGCAGTGGATTATAGTTAAGTGTGAGGGCTCTATTCTGTCAGGAGTGTTACAATTCTTATTGTGCTAGAGTTAGCTATTGTGACTCATCTTAGTGTGCGTAAGAAGATGGCTGTCCACTACGGCCGAGGGAGAGCTAAAAGGAAGCCTGTGTTTGGTGTGCGATTGAGGCGTTCGAGCCACTGTGAGGAGGACTGTGTTGATACCATCATGGAAGGTAAATTCATTCAAGCGTGGTTTATTTTTTTTGTTTTCCAACACTATTACAAGGATCTATGCTAGTGCAGTGAGCATGGACATAACGTTGACATAGGAAGTCGAGTTGCGTAGAGGTGATTCTTTGCAGAAAACATTGTAGTTGTTTTTGCCGTTACTAGCTGAGCGTGTTGTGAGACACCTGTCTGAGATATTTTCCTAATATATGTGAGCCCTACACAGGTGGAGCCTCTGTAAACACCAAAGAAGCGACAAGCATAGGCCATGAGGAGAAGCGACAAGCTTGAAGGTGAGTGTTCTGTTGGAAAACGTTGTTCATAAGTGTTGTCTGAAAGCGAGAAGTGCAGTAGCGTGAATGTTAAAGAAGCCAAGCTCATTTGGTTCTAAAGTCAAATCTGTTAAAAAGTATACTATAGTTGTATCCTGGTGCTTCTTGTGAACCAATGATTCAAATTCGTTTAAATGTTCTTTCCATCTCATAAAAACGAATATTAACATCACGTCATTTAAAAAAAAGGAAAAAAGAAAGGAGGCAGCTATATTATCCAAGAAAATTTTATGATTTATGCTTGAGGGTTTATATTTGTGAAAATTAGTAGTTTTTTTGGTGATTGGTACGGTGAAAATAAGTAACATGGCTAATGTATTGGCAGAATCTTATTTATCTGACTTTAACAAGTTAGACGGTGAAAATTATGCAAATTGGAAGTTTAAGTTGTATACTTTAATGGAAGGCAATAATACATGGACGATTGTGTCTAGAGCTGAAGTTAAGCTAGTATCCCCTCAAGCCCCAGATGCTACAATTCAAGATTGGGAGAGACGTGAAAACAAAGCAAAGGTGCTTTTGCGGATGACGGTTAAGGACAACATTATTCCACACATTAGAGAGTGCAAAACATCCAAGGAGACATGGGACACTCTCAAAATTTGTATGAGACGGAGACTACAAATTGAATATTGTATTTAAAGAGTAAGCTTCTTTCAACTAAGATGGAAGAAAATGAAAGTGTTAGTGATTTTATTTCTAGAATTAAAGATCTAAAGGATAAATTAGGTGACATTGGTGAATCAATATCTAGTATAGACTTGGTTACTGTGACATTAAATGGAATGCTTGATGAATATCAAATGTTTATCATTGGTATTTCAGCTAGAGAGAAGGCTCCTACTTTTGATGAGTTAGCAGGTATACTTATGCAGGAAGAAGAATGAAGAAGAAGCCTTAAACACAAATCTCTCAATTTAGATTTGGCATTGATGGCCAAAGCGAAGCAGTCCTTCAAAGCCAAACAATGGGAGAAAAATAAAGGCAAAAAGTCACAAGTAAAATCATTTCAAGGTAAACCATTACCAAGGACAAATGCCAAATCAAGTAGAGATGATGTGTGTTATTATTATGGAAAACCTGGTCTCTTTGCTAAGAATTGCATGAAAAGAAGGTCTAACCAATTTAGACAAAGAAGGCATTCAGGAAATTATGTTGATGGAGATGAAGAAATTAGTCATGACTTTAGCAAACTTAAATTGTTTGTGTCCAATTCTGCTTTATCAACATAAACTAATGATGATAATGCTTGGTTTATAGATTCTGGTGGATCAATCCATATGTCATGCAAAAGAGATCGATTTGATACTTATCATGGGAATAATAATGGTGGACACATCTATTTAAGAGATAATAGATCACATGAAATTAAAGGATATGGTGATATAAGTGTTATGATGCATAATGGACAAGAAAAACAAATTCAAAATGTGGTCTATGTTCCAGGATTAAAGAAGAACTTAATTTCGGTCTCTACTATCACAGATCAACATTTAAAAGTTGAATTTGTGAAATCACATTGTTTGGTAAAGGATGTGCAGGAAAACTACAAGGTCGTTGCAAAAGGAATGAAAGTTGGAGGGTTATACAAGTTGAATGTAATGAAGAATGGGCATCAAGCTTTGGCATCAATAGGCATGTCAACTATAGAGCTTTGGAATCAAAGGTATGGACATATAAATCATAATGACCTAATGTTACCTCAAAAGAAATTGATGGTAGAGGGTCTTCCAATTATTAAGGGTGAACACTTTAAATGTGAAGGTTGTGCACTAGGAAAACAACAAAGGGAAGAATTTCATGTGCATGAAAATAGAAGAAAACATGAAATACTTGAACCAGTGCATACTGATGTATGTGGTCCAATGCAAACTAAGTCACTTGGTGGAGCATATTAATTTCTTATATTTATTGATGATAGCACTAGATACACCTGGGTGTACTTTATAGGAAACAAAGTGACGTGTTTGAATACTTTAAATAATTCAAGAGTATGGTTGAAAAGAAAATAGGAACGAGCATTAAAATTCTTCGATCAAATGAAGGTGGTGAGTACACTTCAGGAGCTTTTATCAAATATTGCAAACAAAATGGAATTATGCAACAATTTACAGTACCACATACACCTCAAAAAATTGGAGTAGCTAAGAGAAAGAATAGAACATTAGTTGAATGTGCTCATAGTATGTTAAAAAGTAAAGGACTTTCTAATAGTTTTTGGGCTGAAGCCATTAATACAACTGTATATCTTAAAAATAGAGCCCTGCTAAGTATCTTGAGCACAAAACACCATTTGAAGCATTTTATGGTTTTTAAACCTAAGGTTAGTCATTTAAGGATATTTGGATGCAAGGCCTTTGCTCATATTCCTAAAGAGGATAGGAGAAAGTTTGATGGCAAAGCCATGAAATGTATTTTTATTGGATATTGCACTCATCAAAAAGTATATAAAATGTATGATCCATGTACTCACAAGGTCTTTGCTAGTAGAGATGTTATATTTCATGAGCATGTAGATAAACAAATAAAAGAAGATGAACATAATATATGGTAGCCGCCTTATGAAAGCTTTAAGGAAGAAGAAGAAGTTGTGGAATCAACTCAAGTACAAGAACACATGGACATTCCAAAAGACACATCAAGGAATCAAAGTCCACAAAGAAGTGATGTAGGCACTCCACAGAGAAGAAAGGTTAAGGTACTCAAAAGTAATGAACCTCTAAGAAGGTCAACATGACAGATTCAAGCCCCCATCAGGTATAAAGATTATGCTTTAATGTCTCAAGTAATGACTGTTTTTGAGCCCTTAAATTATGAACGAGCCAAAAATCATAAAGAATGGATGGAAGCTATGAAAGAAGAATATGACTCTATAATGAAAAATGAAACTTGGGAATTAACAGAATTACCTGGAAATAAAGTCCCTATAAGATCAAAATGGTTGTACAAGACAAATTTTAATGCAGATGGTAGCATAGACAAGTATAAGGCAAGATTGGTTGCAAAAGGTTATTCACAAAAACAAGGTATAGATTATGAAGATACCTTTGCTCCAGTTGCAAAAATGAATACAATGAGAATAATGATAGCATTGGAAACTAAATATGATTGGAAGCTACATCAATTAGATGTAAAGTCAACTTTTCTAAATGGTGACTTGAAGGAAGAGATTTATCTTGTTCAACCAGAAGGATTTGTAAAGAAGGGTCAAGAACATTTTGTATGCAAGTTAAAGAAAGGCCTTATATGGACTAAAACAGGCCCCCAGATATTGGAATGAGAAAAATGACAAATTCTTGTTTTAGCAAAGATTTAAAAAAAGTAAAAATGATCCTAATTTGTATGTCAAGACAGATGGAAATGGGGATATAGTATTACTCTCTATATATGTTGATGAACTAATAATAAAAGGGTGTTGATAAATTGATTACAGATATAAAAATAATCACAGGAATTTGAGATGAAGGATCTTGGTGAGATGCACTATTGTCTAGGTCTTGAAGTATGGAGAGATGATGGAAGAACCTCAATTACACAAAGTAAATATAGAAATGAAGTACTAAAGAGATTTCATATGAATGGATGTAAAGCAGTAAGTACTCCATTGGAACAAAATATCAAATTAAGAAGTGATGATGGAACAAAAGAGGTGAATGGAACATTGTATCGACAATTAGTGGGAAGTCTGAATTATCTCACTACCACTAGACTAGAAATCGCTTATGCAGTAAATCAATTAATGGCTAAGCCTCATTAAAGCCATTAGATAGTTGCAAAAAGGGTCCTTCGATATTTAAAGGGAATTATCAATTCTGGCATTGAATATACTAATGCTTGTAATGTTGAATTGATAGGTCATTCTGATTCTGATTGGGCTGAAAATCTAGATGATAGGAAATCCACCACTGGATACATCTTCAATATAGGACCGGGAGCTATATCATGGAGCAGTAAAAAACAGGCAATAGTTTCCTTGGCGTCAACTGAAGCAGAATATAAAGCATTATGTAGTGGCACCTATGAAGCTATATGGCTCAGAAGAATACTTGAAGATGTTGGTGAACATCAACAAGAACCTACAGTGATGAGATGTGATAATCAAAGCACCATCAAACTAGAAAACAATCCTATATTTCATGCAAGGTTAAAACATATAGACACACAATATCATTTGTAAGAGAAAGGTCCAATCAAAAGAAATTTCTCTAACATATTGTAATACAAATGAGCATGTAGTTGAAATATTCACTAAGCCTCTTGGGAAGGAAAAATCTGAGTTTTGTAGAAGTAAGTTATGTGTTGTAGAAAATCAAGACTATATTGTAAGCCTAGTTGAGACTTAGACCAGCAAGCATGTCAATTAAGAGTATGTTTATAGTGTCTTATGTATTGTGCTATAGTATATTTGTCATATGGTTGGAATTAAGGGGGAGTGTTGGAAAACATTAATAATTCCAACCACCTACATTAAATGCAGAGACTAGTTTCTTCTCAAGAATTCGGCGGAAGTTTCAAGAGGTAGATAGCTTCCTAAGGAAGCCACTGCCTCCATAAACTTCTCCACTGTATATAAAAATTCTCTTTGGCAATCGAATCAGGCAAGTGTTCTATGTTTTGTGTTCAACATTCTATTGCACTTTCTGATTAATTCGGTGGTCATTGATATGCCTGTGATTTGATGTGGATGTGTACATTCAAGCAAAAGTTGAAGTGGAAGTTATAGAGGTCATAGATATTTATAAGAGTGGGGGCACTTCATGCTATTTAGTTGAGACCACTGTGCAACATGGTAAGCAACAAGAGCAAGATTCTGATGATTGGTGGAACAAAATTTATCTGTTGTCACTTTACCAAAGGCAACCTTGTTGATGGCAATCCCACCTTCCTTCTCGTCGAAGAGTAGTTGCTACTTCTAGTTCGGAGAAAGTCGAGCTAAACCTTCCATGCTTGCGGAGCTAATAAGATGCATGGGCATTTATAATTTCTCTTTGACCGAGAGGTCAAAAATTTTAAGATAATTTTTTGCAGTGGTTGTTGTTTAAGTTCAATTTGTCTTTAGATCTTATTTTCAAGGATCTAAACCGAATAATGTAAATTTTCTATATTATTTTTTATTGATTAATAAAAGTGGAGTGGGATGGAGAGAGTTTTTTAATATGTGGAAATTTTTGTTTGAGAATTTCGAATTCATTTAACTAGTTTTTCTGTAATTTGTTTTTTTTCTTATGGTTCTTTAAATAATGTATTAAATAGATCCAAGAGTTTGCATACATATATGTATAGTCGTGAGAGTGTTACATGAGCAGTAGAAAAGGGAAAGAGTTGTTTAAGTGAGGAGTAGAACCTAAGGAGGCAGCTCAGAGGAGAGGTTGGAAAAACAATGAAGCTCAAAGGAATTAGAAGATCGAATTTGAGTTTAAGTTGAGAGAACCTAACAGTGAACCATTTTTTTTCTTGTTTAGAGAAGTCTGCCAAGTGTCGGAGTTGAGATCGTCTATTGATGGACCTCATAACGTAGAACCAAAACTTGGACATTGGAATCTCAGAACTTCATAACATTTAATTATTTAAAATTTCTGAGAACCATGACCATCATGTGATGATGACATAAAATATTTCTGTTCTGCGGACCTGTTAAGTGTAGTGGCACAATTCCTTATAACAGTGAGTGGGCCATATTGGAGGTTGGAACCTTGGAGGATTGTTTAAATTGAATTTAAGAATTTTTCTAATACTCGAGATCCCAAAGGCACGAAGTCTCGAGACTCTGAGAAGCAAAGGCTTTGATATCGTTAAGAGCTGAGGACCGGAGACTCGAGAGGAGAAGGATCTGAGATTTGAGATCAAAAAGCAGCGACAATTCATTTTATCTAAGACTGGAGATCTAAGAAGTGCCAATAGTGTTTTTGCCCTATTTTATTAAATTATTCCACTGCACTTAAGTTTTCCACGTTGTTTTTAAGAGGTATTTTGATTGGGGAATTGGAGGAAGTGCTACTAAGGGAAACGAACTCAAAGAGGGAATGATTCTAAGAAAATCATAGTTGCATACAGTGGTATCAGAGTAGACCCTACATATTTTTTAGGAACAAAAGGAAATCATGCTGCCTAGAGTTGTAAGAGGTGTTGGTGGAGGTGAAGCTAGAGGATGGAGACAAATACCAGTTGCTAATAGAGAAGTGCTTTGAGCAATGTGGAAATCAGAAGAATGAATGAAAATAATGGAGACTAGTCGACATCAAGAACCAGAAGTCGAACATGTGTGTTTGGAGGAGGAAGAAACTCCAAAATAAGAAGAAGTGGTAGAAGAACCAATATAGTCTAAGATATTCAAAGCAATTTTGGGATCTGTTAAGAAACCGAAACCATATATGTCTTCTTACACAGGTAACATGAATCCAAAAGAGCTTATCGACTCGATCACATAAATGGATAAATTATTCGAATATGAAGAAATGTATGAGGAGAAGAAGGTCAAGTTTGTATTAACAAGGTTAAAGGGACATGCAACTCTATGGTGCGATGATGTGAAAACAAAGAGAAGAAGAAAAAACAAGCAAAAGATCAAGAGTTGGGATAAGATGGTAAAAAGGCTGAGAGGGAAGTTTCTACCAAAGGATTACTAGTTAACTTTGTTCAGGTATATGTAGAACCTCAGAAAGAGAGGTATGACAATCATAGAATACATAAAGGAGTTCTATAAGGTGAATATTAGAACTAGATATGTGGAATATTTTTCAAAGAATATTGTAGGTACATAAATGGACATAGATTGGATATCCAAGATGAAATTAGTGTACTATTCATAAGGACAATAGAGAAGGAATACAAAATTGTTTTGAAAACAAAGGAGAAGCTTGTAAGGAAAGAAGCTATGGTGTTGTTAGAGGTAGAGGATAACAACATAACAGAGGAAGATCTACCGTGCCGAAAGATGGGGCTAGTAGCTCTAGTCCACAAAGACAACAGGGAGGAGAGTCCAAAGGATGAATATCATTTTCCAGAGGACAAGAAAGAGGTAGGAGAGAGTTTTGTTGCTACAGGAGTGGAAAGATTTATCATATGGCTTATGAATGTCAAGAGAATAGAGAACCATACTAAAGGAACATTGTTGCAGCTGCAGTGGAAGAATTTGAAGTAGATGTGGAGGAAGAAAAAAATGTGCTAGAGACAAGACAAGCCATGATGATGAAGAAGGTGTTGATGAAGCAAGAGAAGGAAGTTGTAAAATCACACTAGAGGAAAACATTATTCCAGATTATTTTCAAAATCTAGGGTAAGTGTTGTAAAGTAGTGATTGATAGTGGTAGTAAAAACAACTTAATGTCCATAGAGGCTATAGCAAAGTTGATGCTGAAAAAGAAGAATAATCCAATAGCCCATAAAGTGTCCTAGTTGTAGAAGTGACAACAAATTTTGGTGAATGAGTAGTGTGAGATAGAGCTACAAATTAGTAGTTACAAATAAAATATTTTGTGCGATGTGATGCTGATAGATGTATGTCAAGTTTTGTTGGGAAGACAATTGTAGATTGACATAAGTGTGGCACATGGTGGTAAGAGAAATACTTATAGGTTTCAGAAGGATGACATCAACCATACTTTGTTTCCATTGCAGGAAGAAGGGAATTTTGGAGGTAGTGATTCAAAGGCATTACTCATGAGTGGAAAGGAATTTTCGCAGTAGTTGGAATCAGAGAAGGTAAATTTTCCTATTGTTTGCAAGCCTAATTAGTTCCTACTTCTAGTACTATTTCTGATTTACTTGTAGAGATTCAAGAAATGCTAGAAGAATATCATGATATTGTGGTGGATGATCTACCAAGTGAGTTAGCACCAATGAGGAGTATCAATCATTATATTGAATTGATACCAAGAGCAAGTTTCCCTAGTAAAGTAGCCTACCACATGACACTTAAAGAGAATGAAGAAATTAGAAAGCAAGTGCATGAGTTGTTAGATAAGGGATTAATCAGAGAGAGCCTTAGTCCATGTGTTGTACCCATAGTGTTTTGACTCCAAAGAAGGATGGTGGATGGCACATGTGTATAGACTCCAAAGATTTAACCAAAATTACCACCAGGTATCATTTTCTCCTGCCACGTATTGGATTGTTTAAGCGGTGCCAATTGGTTTTCTAAAATTTATTTTAAGAGTGGATACCATAAACTGAGAATCAGAGAGGGAGATTAGTGGAAGACTTCTTTTAAAACTAGTTAGGGTTTGCATGAATGGAAGGTAATGCCATTTGGTTTGTCGAATGCACCTAATACGTTCTTGAGGTTGATGAATGAAGTGCTAAAGGAGTTTATAGGATTTTTTTTTTTTTTACCTGGATGACATTCTAGTGTACAATCCGTATAAGGAGGAGCATATGAGACATTTGAGATATGTACTAAAGAAGCTACAACAAGAGAAGTTTCTTGTGAATTCAAATAAATGTTCCTTTTTGAAGTTAAAGCTTGTATATCTAGGATTTGTGATTTCTACAGAAGGATCGAATATGGATCCAGGTAAGGTGAAAGTTATCCTTGAATGTACTTCTCCAAAAAGAGTTTTTGAAGTTAGAAGTTTTCATGGTTTGGCAAGTTTTTATAGGAAATTTATCAGGAATTTCAGTAAGATGAGCGCACCAATTGTAAAGATAGTGAGGAAGAATTAACAACCATTTTGGTGGACTGATGAAGCTGAAAGAGGGTTTTAGATGTTGAAGAAGAAGATTAAAGAACAACCAATATTGTTCTTCCAAATTTTAATAAATATTTTCAAGTAAATATTGATGTGAGTAATGATGCAATTGGAACAGTGCCTAGCCAGGAGGACAAACCGATATCTTATTACAATGAGAATTTGAATGAGGCCAGAAGGAAGTACACAACCTATGACAAGATGTCTTATGCAGTGGTTCAAACTCTTAAGAAGTGGTGGCATTATTTGTTGTCTACGGAATTTATTTTGTATACAAATAATCATGCTCTTTAGTATTTAATGCAGTAGCCTAAACTGAACCAAAAAGATATTAAATGGGTTGATTACCTACAAAGCTTTACATTTTTTTTGAAGCATATCAGTGGTTAATCTAATAAAATTGTAGATGCTTTGAGCAAGAGAAGACTTTTATTGCAGGAAAGTCAAATTCAAATGTTGGGATTTGATTTTATCAAGGAGTTGTATGAGGAGGATATAGACTTCAAGGAAGCCTTTGAAAGTTCTAAACATCAATATACTCAAGATAGGATTCCATGGCTTGATTACATGATTCAAGATGGACTAATTTTAAAAAACAACCAACTTTTCATTATGAATTGTTCCATGAGGGAGAACCTGAGCAAAGAAAAGAATAGTGGAGGCCATGGAGGAGATTTTGGATAGGACATGACTTATGAATGGTTGAAGTGAAATTATTATTAGATGAAGCCAAGATCAGATGTGTAGAAGTTTGTAAAGAGATGCAAAATTTGTTAGTATGCCAAAGGAAGAAGTGAGAACATTAGATTGTATACCCCATTGCCAATTCTAGAGAGGCCTTGGGATTCAATAAGTATGGATTTTGTTTTGGGATTGCCAAAAACTTAGAAAAGTAATGATTATGTTTTTGTGGTGGTAGATAGATTTTCAAAAATATCTCATTTTATTCCTTTTACTAAGACTAGTTATGTTATCCATATTCCTAATCCGTTCTTTAAAGAGGTAGTAAGACTAGATGGAATTCCCAAGAGCATTGTTTCAGATCTAGGGACTAAATTCATGGGACATTCCTAGAGGACATTATGGAAGAAATTTGGCACAAAATTGCAGTACAACTCAACATATCACCCGCATAATGATAATTAGACTGAATTTGTGAACAAAATCCTTGGAAACATTCTCTATAGTTTGACTTGAGATCACCCTAAGCAGTGGGACCAGATTCTAGCACAGTTCGAGTATGCTTAAAATGATACTCCAAACATAAATACAAGACAAAGACCTTTCCAGATTATGTATGGGATGAACTAGAGGGGAGTGTATGAACTCGAAAATTTGGGAAGAATAGAGCAAAGAAGAGCAGCAGGAGAAGCTTTTTCTATAGTAATACTTCCATAACCAGGTCAAGTAAAAATTGTATGATAGTGGCCTGAAATATAAAAGCAGAGAAAATTTTAGTAGATGGGAGAAAATTTTGAAGTTGGAGATCTAGTACTTGCACATTCATGGAAAGAGTGATTCCCCAAGGTCAAGTAAAACAAGTTGAAGTTCAAAAAAATAGAACCCTACAAAATTCTGAAGAAATTTTCTGCCAATGCTTATGAATTTGAAATACCACCTGGAATTGGAATTTTACCTATTTTTAATGTATCATATCAATGTAGTTATGAACCTGAACCATAACATCCAACCAGTGGCTAAAAGTAGCAACCAATACAATGGGAAAAACAATTTCCAGTAACTAAACCTCTGCAACTGGAGAGGATATTAGACAAAAGATTGATCAAGAAGACTAGGGACAAATAGTACAAGTGCCTTGTTAAGTGGAAGAATATGCTAGTGACAGATGCAAACTGGATGATTGCCACACTCATACAAAAAAGTGGAAAATCTATTAAAGAACTCATGGATAAAAGCCCATGAAATCTTTGTTCCTTGGGAGTATGATGCAGGGGCATCCATAATTTCTCTTCGACCGAGAGGTGAGAACCTTTTACCAGAGGAGTTGGTTCCTTAATGTATGGTTTTTTAAGCTAGTATTGTATTTAATTGGGCATATAATTAATTAAAATAGACAATTTGTTGCAGTAGTTGTAGTTTTAGTTCAATTTCCACCAAATGGTTCTTTAGATCCTATCTTCAAGGATCTGAACCAAATAATGTAATTCTTATATATTTCCTTTTATTAATGAAAGTGGAATGGGGTAGAGAGAGTTTTCTTTATGTGTGGAATTTTTTTCCTTGAGACCTCTAAGACCCCTTAACTAGTCCTTTTGTAATATGTTTTGTTCTTACAGTTCTTTAAGCCATGTATTTAATTAAACATACTTGAGAGTTCGCATACATATATATATCGTCATCAGAGTGTTGTAGGAGGAGCAGAAAAGGGTGAGAGTTGTTTAAGTGAGTAATAGAGCAAAGGAGGGAGCTGAGAGGAGAGGCCAGAAGAACACTGAAGCTTAAAGGAATTGGAAGATGGAATCTGAGTTTAAGCTGAGAGAAGCCAACACTTAGTCATTATTTTTTCAATTTTAGAGAAGTATATCAAGTGTTAGAGCCAGGATCGTCTATTGACAGATATCGTAATAGAGAAACAGAGCTCAAATATTGTAATCTTAGAACTCATAAAATTGTAATTCTTCAAAAGTTCTGAGACCCGAGACTATCACGTGACGTTAATGGAAAATATTTATGTTTTGCGGACCTGCTAAGTGTTGTGGCACAATTCCTTATAATGGTGAGTGGGCCATATTGGAGGTCAGAACCTTGGAGGATCGTTTAAATTGAATTTAACAAAACCACCGAAACCTGAGATCTCAAAGGCGCCTTTGAGTCCCAACACTGCGAGAAGTGAAGGTTTCGAGATCGCTAAGAGCCAAGGACCCAAGACACGAGAGGAGAAAGGATCCGAGATCCATTATCGGAAAGGGCCAAGAAGTCATTTGATTTGAGACCCTCTATTTGAGAAGTGCCAATAGTGTTTTTTCCCTGTTTTATTAATTTTTTCCACTGCGCTGATGTTTTTTTGCCGTTTTTTTAACGAGGATTTTGATCGAGGAGTTGGAGGAAGTGCCTACTAAGGGGAACTAACCCAGAGAGTGACTGATTCTAAACAAAACTTAGATTTACATCATAATATACTCCATGTAAGTTCTCCAACTAATTTTCTAATCTGCGCTGATTATTTTCTTTGGTGGGTTTTGAGAATCGGGAAGGGCATGCCAGGCCTCCGACTTTCATTTCGAATTTTGTTTTTATTTTCGTGATAATGCTTATTTCACCATTCCCTTCAATGGGTTATGAGTTGTGTTCTTTCCTTTTTTCCTATGCTGAGTTAGGGTTATTCCACATCTGTTATATGGTTGTCGAATGAAAAATAATAATAAGTTTTTTAGTAGCACAAAGGAGTAGTTGGTACAATGGAATATTATGTCTTCTTCCTAAATAAAAATCTCACCGTGGACACTTTTGGCCTCTTGTGATAAGGTTTAAGGAGTAGGCTCCAAGTCTTCTAGTGGTTGGGATGTTATCCTTTCTATTCTGATCCAAATCCCCCCAAGGACATCTTTGGCCCATTGTGATAAAACTCACGTAGTAGGTTCCCCCTCCCTCATTGACCCCTCGTGATAAGGCTCAAGAAGTAGTCTTCTTGGTTCCTTGTGATAAGGCTTAAGTAGTAGGCTACCCTCTTTGAGTTAGACATCTTTGGTCGCTTGTGATAGGGCACAAGGTGTAGGCTCCATGTCTCCTGGTGGTTGCAGGGCACAAGGTGTAGGCTCCATGTCTCCTGGTGGTTGCAATGTTATCTGCTCCATCCTGTTTCAAATCCCACCATGATATCTTTGGCCCCTTTTGATAAAGCTCAAGTAGGCTCCCCACATCTTAGAGTTGGACATCTTTGTCCGCTTGTGATAAAGCTCCTTATGGAGTCTCTACTCTTACTAAGTCATAAATTCATGATATATAT
>APFE030825243.1:21340-45881 GCA_000404065.3 Pinus taeda | reverse complement strand
TTTATGATTTCTATTTAAAAATCATGAAGGTGTTTTTGCTAATGAATAATTGCGAGAAACTCTATTATGTATTAAAAAAGGGACTTTTGTACTAGTAAATTGCCTCACATGGTTGCATTTACTAGGGACATGGACTATTTTAACCATACCAAAACATTAACATTATGATCTTTATTCTAATTGTGTGAGTAGATTATTACGATGTTCGTCTTCTGTAAAATACCTTGCTTCTTAGAAATGGTATCAAAGCCACTTTAAAAAGTTACTTCCACTTTTGATTAAGATATTGAACCTATATTATTGCATCTAGCAAAATAATTTTTGAGTTTTGAACCTTTTTTTGTGCATTTATGAGCTAAGTGGACTATTCCACTATGTTTGAAATATTACATTCAATTAGAAATCATTTCTATTTCACCCCAGAAGTTTTATGTTTGAACAAGATACAAGTTTTTTTTTTTTTTGTATTATATACAAAATTATAAGTACACATCTTCGCACAACTTTTCATAGAGGAAATATTTTGGTTTTCTATTTCTGCTCCTTTATCCTATTTGTTGGGTTTTCTATGTGATCTTGATGTATTGAAAATAATGGAAAGTGTTCTTTTATTTCCATATGCTCTTTCTCGTCAAACCTTTCATAAATCATAAATACAAAGGAAACTTTGGTTTTTGGGTTAAACTAACCAAATGCATTATTGTTCATATTTGGAAAAATTTTGTTTCAAAATTAATTTAGGTTTGTATGTGGTTATATTGAATTTTTTTTCTTTAAGATAAGAATGTATTTTAAGGAAAATAATATTAAAAATGCTTTATCATTTACTAATGTTTTTATATATTTTTTATGAGCTCACTTGGTTGAAGATTACTTTAGTTAGGAAAAGGTCTTGAGTTCATGTTTTTATTTTTTTTTGATGTGACCTCATTTTTTTCATATATATAAATTCATAAAACCCACTGTTATTTTATAACTTTAATGTAAAATGAATTTCACATAAATTATAAAAGTGAATCAATATAAAGTAGTATTAATCTTCTTTATTTTAGTTACATTTTGCATAAAACTTGAATTTATAAAATAATTTCATTATAAAGTGATTCTCACATGTTCTATAAAAGTGGGTAACCTAATAAGTATCTTATTTGTGAAATTGATCTCATAGGAAAATTTAGAGAAGGAAATGAATATTATTTTTACCCAATGAACTCATTATTCATCCATCGCCAAGTGGGTAAATGTCTTCCTAGCATGTGGTTCTTTTCTCACATTTTATGCCTTTTATTAAGAAATGACATAACTTTCACATTTGAAGTATGTTTCAAATGATGTTTTGGTTGAAACAACTTGTTTTTTCAATAGCTTTATGTCCAAATAGTTAGTTTTAGCTTGTAAATCCATATTAGTTGAATATTTTAATATGGTTATGCTAAATGATATTTTTCTTCCTAGTACTAACTACTTCTCATGCAAATCCTACATGGAGGATGAAGTAAATGATAATACATTAACTTGAAGAAAGCAACATCCCTCAACAATAATGAAAATAAGTCCAAATGGGATGATAAGAATTATGAATCATGTGAATCAATAAGAATGTCCATTTTTCTGAACTTATAGCTCCATATTCAAGGAATTAATGAATGAGATAAAGACTGTGATAATTTGAATAATTTATTTGGTAAGAAAAAAATGATTGATCTCATCAGCTTGAAAACAAATAATGTATTTAAGTAAAAAAAATTTCCCTTACATTAGAGATTATTTATCTAAGTTCAAAACACTTAGGACTTCTTTTAATCATTGTAAAATGAATATGAGGATGGTTGATGCATGTACTTTATTTTTTTATAATCTCAATGCTACATATTTTGTGTTTGCATCTACCTTTTATGACATTAGAGGGTTTATTTTTCCATGACACTTCAACTACAGGTCTATGTATAAAATCGTGAACTTAAAAACACTCCAATAACACAACACTAACACTTTGCCCAATGAAAAATATACAATAGTGAATCAACTCAGTGCACAATACACTTTTTAACCTAAAAATTGTTATATTACAATATTTAATAAGACAAATGTAGGGATTCCGTACCAGGGATCGTGGCCCTTACAACTATCCCCAATACAAGAATAACTAGGGCTTGGGGTCAACAAGTTATGACTATCAATATTTCCCTGAGCAAAGTACACTTGACATACTTGCTAAAGGAGCACTTTTCTCATCCATTTTGGTCTAGTACCTTGAACACTTTTGGAAGGTCCTTTTCCACCTCTTCTACTACTCATAAGACTTTTGCAACTTCAAAATACTTGCATCTTCAGTTGACAATCTACCTATACCAATCACTTTTGTTTCTCTAAGGATGACTAATATTACGCCTTGAAATGCAATTGCCCTCTAGAATTGATAAGGCTCCTCCAATATCACTGCTCATTGGGACTTCCAAATATTCCCACTTATCAAATCCATTTTCCACTCCAAATATTTGAACTAGGGCATCACCTAAATTTTCCTTATATCAATAGTTAGGCTATTCAAACATACTAAACATAAGGACTTCAACAAACATCACTATATCAACGATATGTCTCCTGTGCACACTAATACTAGGGTTCCAATTACTGCCATCTTAACAATGAGTCCACACATAGTTCACTATAAATAGGGCACATAATAATCTTCCTTCTATCCATCACATTGATGAAGAAAACATGACAAAACTTAAGGTTCACTTGCTCAGCCACTAACAACCCACAAAGAACATTGTTCTTAGGATACATTCAACTTTTGTTCACACCCATAATATACTTATCCTCATCACCTTAAAAATTTCATGATAGGTATACTACCATAAATATATCACCCTACTTCTCTCCACACTTTGAGATTATTCTGGCCTCCTTGCTTGGATCAGATCTCCCATGGGCCTATGTGAAAAAAATGAGACCCAAAGACCCTCGACACATGGATAATACAACTCCTTTAAGGTCTCACCACTCTTTAGCTATATCTAGAAACATAACACACTTGATCGAGAATTTAGGAGAGACTTTACGGTTCATATTGGCCCATTGTCCATAGATTGAAGCAACCCTAAACTAGGGCATCAAGGACTTCCATATTAAGAGTGATGAGTTTCCCTTATTCACTGTAATTGGGGATTGTAAATATTTTTTTTCAAAACCCTTGAACATACCTCATTACACCACCAACAACCTAGCAAATATCAACACAAAAGAACAAGTTTATATACCTTGGTTCTAGGAAATTGTCAAATTGAGGTCCTTGGCCAATTTGAAACCTCCCTATGGCCACCTCAATCACATATCCATTATGATTCTTCCCTTATTAGCCACTAAAACTGTTGGGTTGTACCTTGAGAGATTTCATCCTCAAGTCGACCTCATATTCCAACAATCACAAGGGACTTGACCATTTATATAGAACCCTATTTCACCACGACTTGATTATAGAAGATAGAACAAAAAACTAGTAGATACCTTAGCCCATAAGAACAACAAAATATCGCCAAGAAACTCTCCTTACTCAAATTAACCAAAAATTAGAAAGATAGACACAAAATTTTCTCTCCTTTACTTTCCAGCTTATTTCCTATAGGTATGTGGAACCTCATATTTCTTATTTTCTCTTGTTCAAATTATTTTGGAGGGTGCCTCAAATGGTCATGCCTCTCTCCTTCTTATAGTCTTCCATGGAGGTGACTTTAGCCCCCACGGGGCATCTCTCAAGCCCAACTTGAATATCTGTGATGAAGCCAAACTAACTTAAGAACAAAAATTCCTTCCATTTGATCAAGACACATTATTGTTTTCTTAGGTCCCCCTTTCTCCATTAAGGTTGCCCTAATTCAACCAATGAATAAAAAATTATTTCTCCACTTAGTTTCGTGCCCACAACTTTGGGATCAAAACCAATTTCTTCGTCACACTACCCACAAAACACTTTTGTGGGTCATATTCTCCAAAACCAAGTACCCTAGGGTTGTTTGAGTGCCTCCAAATATACACAAATCAACACTCCCTCTTAGCGAGAGAGGTGTTTCTGCCACTCATAAGTATCTTGTCATCATTGACGATGACACTAGCCCAATATTTGGGGTTCACTACTGTGACATAACCTATATAATGAACCACATTCATATTGGTAGTGTCTTTGCCTCATTCTTGTAAGAACTTTAAGATTCAAACTTCCATAGGGAATCTCCCTCTGAAGCTAGACTCCCTTTGAGTCAATTAAACCTCCATTATATCAATCTGGGATATAGTCGAACACTGGGTCTACTCTATACTCCCACAACTCAACTAAGCAAGTGATCTCATCCTCCCGGGTCAAATACCTAACATGCACATGACTCCAATCTTATATCTACAACATCACAACCCAATAAAGATACCACCATGCCATCATCTTGTCCTCCACACAGAGCCAAGTTGTTCATGCCAAAGCACCCTTGGGCAGTCCCAAAAATATTTGATATTTCATCAAAATTCAATGTTCTACAACATGCCACATAACAAATTGTTGTTCACTAGGTTATCCACCAATCCACCAAAACTCCCAACTCATATCACCACCTATCCAGTCAGGACCACATTTCCATGTCCTCAGTCAAACCTTATGTTCCATTCTCTAAACAATTTCTCATCTCCCTCTTTAGTTGCTTCATTGTGCACACTCTAATCCATTGTCCCTTTAAACCTTGCTCTGATACCATGTTGATTTTTCTATGAAACTTCAACTATAGATCCATTTCTAAAATCACTAAATTTTCAAAGTGAAATACCACAACTCTACCACTTTTCACAACAAAAAACATACATCAGTGAACCAAATCAGTGAACAATATAATTTTTAACCCAAAACTTATTAATTTATAATATTTAATACAAAAAAATTAATTCTCTCATACAAGGGATCATGGCCCTTACAATTAGCCCTGACATAAGAAAATTTAGGGCTTGGAGTCAACAAATTATGATTACTAATGTTTCCCTAAAAAAAGTTCGCTTGACCTACTTGCTGAAGGAGCACTCTACTCAGCACTTTTTTTCCATGTACCTTGAACACATCTGGAAGGTCCTTTTCCACCTCTTTTGATACTCACTAGAGCTCTACAATTTCAGAATGCTTGCATCTTCAGCCAACAATTTTCCTCAACCAATCACTCCTGCTTCTCCAAGGATGACTGATCTTAGGTCTTCAAGCACAACTTCCCTTTAGCATTGGTAAGGATCTTCCAACATAATTGTTCATTGGGCCTTCCAAATCTTCCCACTTATCATACCTATTTGTTACTCCAAATATCTTAACTAGGGCATCAACAAAATATTCCTTCTCTTAATAGTTCGGCTCTTCAAACATACTAAACATAAAGACTTCACTAAGAATCCCTCACATCAAGAATAGGCCTGCTACACACATTGATCTTAGGGATCCAAAGGCCACCCTCTTAACAATGACTCAACACATGGTTAACTGTATCTAGGGAACACAATATTATGCCTTCGATCCGTCACTTTGATGTACTAAACATGATAAAGCTTAAGGCTCACTTGCTCGTCCACTAGCAATTCATAAACAAAATTGTTATTAGGTTGCCTTAAATTGTTTTTCACTCCTCGAAGAGACCTATCAACATCACCTTCAACATTTCATGATAACCATACTACCATCAACATATCACCATACCTTTGTCAACACTTGTATGCTCTTCCTTCCACACTGTTGAGATTATTTCAGTCTCCTTACTTGGATTAGATCTCCCAAATAGCTATGTGAAAAAATGAGACACAATGGCCCTTAGCATAGGGATAATCCAACTCCTTTAGGGTCTTGCCCCTCTCTACTTATACCCAAAAACATAACACACTTCATCAAGTATTTAGGACAAACTTTAGGGCTAATCTTGGTTGACTGTTCATACACTTAAGCTACCTTAAAATAGGGAATCAAGGACTACCCTCTTCACAATGATAAGATTCTCTTATTCATTATAGTTAGGGCTTGTAAATATTATTTTTTAAAGCCCTTGAATAGACCTCATTACACCACCATCAACCTAGAAAAGATCAACACAAAAGAACGATTCAACATAACTTAGTTCTGGGCACTTATCAACCCAAGGTTCTAGGCCTATTTGAAAACTCTCACAAACCACCACAAACCTTATGCCCAACTCAGAACTGCATCCACCTCAGTTTCTTCCCTTATCATCCCCTGAAATTGTTGCATTGTACCTTAAGAGAATTTGACCTTTACTCTACCTTAAATTCCAACCATCACAAGGGACATGACCCTCTCCATAGCACCTTCTTTCACCATGTCCTCATCATAGAAGATAAAATAGAAAAAGATCACAAACCTTAGCTTATAATTATAAAATAAACTCATTCAACAACTCCCTTAACTTAGCTTAACCAAAATTTAGAAATATACACACAAACTTGATCCTCATTCACCTTCCCACTTAGCTCCTCTAGGTTTGCAACAACTCAGATTAATTCTTTGATCTTGATCAAATTCTCTTAGATGGTGACTCAAATGGTCATTCCTCTATTCTTGTTATATTCTTGCATGGAGGTGACTTTACCCCATAAGGGGCAACTCTCAAGCCCAAACTGACTTGAATATCTTTGATGAACCCCAACTAACTTAAGAAAACATTTTTTTTTTCCATTTGATCAAAACACCTAATTGTTTCCTTAGTTCCCATTTGCTCCATTAACGGTTCCCTATTGCAATCAATGAATATACAATTATTTCTCCTTGGTTTTGTGCCACAACATTGGGTACAAAACGTAATGCTTGGGTAAACTGCCCACAAACCACTTTTTTGGGTCAACTTCTCCTAAGCCTAGTACCCTAGGGTTGTGGGAGTACCTCCCAACCTATACAAACCAACATAGAGAAGTTCTAGGTTCTTCTTATTGAGATCTCATTCGTGATTTTCTTGTGATCATTTGATTAGAGATGAAGACAAGCTAATGCATCTCAAAGTGATTGGCACTATAGGTACATCCAAAAAATCCCAAGTGGAAAAACATTTACAAAACCAAGTATACAAAGAAGCAACATGTTTGCAAGAATAAGTGAAAAAGGGTCTCAATGTTGCTCAAGTAGCTTCTACTCCCGATCATGACAAGATAAAAATCCAAAAGAAGAGTGATATGCATTACATTTTTTGTGGGTGAGATGGTCATCTATATTTTGAATGTTTTAAAGATATGTCGGCCTAGAACAAACAATGAAGAATAAAAACATCCATCTTGCACTTCTTTTCATGTACATGCACTTTCTCCTTCTAGTTTCTCCTTGAATGCAATATTTACTTCTTCTTTTGATGAGTGACTTATTGATTATGGGCCAACTTATCATACAACTAAGGATAAAGCCATTTTTTCTAATGCAAATGATTGTATCTCCAAAAAACATTTGTTGTTGATGATAGATGTATTAGTATTGTAGGATATGGAAGGGTTTAAGAAGATAGTGGCAGTTTCATTAATCATGATATGTTTTCCATTTCCATTTTAAAACCTTTTATTAGTATACCAAATCATTAGTTTAGGTGAAGTTAAAATAATATATTTTCACCTCACCAAGTTGTAATCAAGAATTTAAAACATCTAAAGAATATCCTTGTCACTAAAATTGTTGATGATATTACTAGGTTGTAAATATTTAGCAAATTTGGGTCATATTTTCCATTAATTTTTATTTTTTCATAGTAAAGACTTGAGTAAAATTTGACATTAATAAATTCTTCATCTAAACTATCACTCATTGCAAAAGCTATGTAATCAATCTATGTTTACTATTATTCTTCTTGTTTCTTGTAGAGATGGTGTTTGTGGTTCTTGAAAACATCATTATGATAGTTTTGACAAATGCGCTTCTTGTCATTTTAGGACCACTTTGGGGCTTCTTCATTGTGTTTTTTGTTGTCATCTTTCTTCTCCTTCTCTCTCAATTTATAAGTACTTCGCAACTTTCATTGATGAATTCTCCATATCCACTTGGGTTTAATTCTTAAAATTCAAGAGTGGGTTTTTTATTCATTGTTTACCTACAAGGGCCTCATATAAAAATAATCATAGATGTCAACTACAAATTTTAAGAATAGATAAATGAGGTGAATATGTTAAAAAAATAATTACAAATTATTACATTGTAGAGGGCCTTAAAATGAAACGTATTATTCCACATACCACAACAAAATGGTGTTGCTGAGAGAGAAACAAATCTTAAAGAAAAATGGACAATTATATGATTGAATATAAGTTATTCAATATTCTTTATTGGGCATGATCAATTATTTGTGAAATAAATAACAAATCACATGTCCACAAAGGATTTAAAGAGTATAACGCTAGAGGAGTCATGTGATAAATTAAGCTAGATGTAACCCACTTTTGTGTATTTTGTAGTAACACATGGGTTCACATTCATAATGATAAAAGGAAAGAATTATAACCTAAAAGTAAGAAGTGAGTTTTTATTGGATGTTCTAAACATGTCAAAGGTTATAGAATTCTTCAACATCATTCTAATGAGATAATGATCAGAATTGATGTTATATTTTACGAAAATATCTTAGTTTATAAGTTTAATTCAACATTAGTGCCATTCTCAACCTATGATCCATCTTTGGAATTTGTGCCATATTATAGTCCTATGATGGTTTCTTCATCATATGGTAACAAAGAGGATGAAAAATAACCTCTATATACACACCTTCCCCTAGATGAGTTCATTGAACTTGAACCTACACTAGCATAATAATTTCCAAAGTGGGTCCATTCAACATGAGAAGGAGTTGGTAGTCATCTTGATGATTCTAGATATTATCACTATACAAGTTCATAGTTCTAGTGAACCTCCTCTCTTTGGCTCAATGTTTAGAGATTTATGATCTAAATACATTTGAAGAATCTTGTATCCAATCAAGGTATGCATGTGACCTCATTCACTTATTTAATATGGAATATAGTCAACCAACTTCTCCCCCCGTCTAGTATGGATTCAATCACATTTCCACCTACACTATATCCAAGTTAGTGTTAATTTGTATGATTAGATAGTTTGTATCCTCTTATATTTGACTTAGATCCATCCAAATATTTTATTTTCTATTGGTCTTGTTGCCTAGTATGTGTAAACGCCCCATGAAATCCATTGGAAATCAATAAAAAGGGTACTTCAATATATCTAAGGTATACTTTATTTTAGGATGAATTTTAGTTTAAGGGGGAATCATTTGTGTGTTGTTTTCATTAATTCTAATTGGGATAGTTCCTCTATTGTTTGAAATTATACTAAAGGTTATGTTCTCTATCTTGGTTTAGGACCTCTACTTGGAATTGTAAGAAACAATGCATATTTCTATTTATTTATTTGAAGCATAGTACTGAGAAACGGTTAATTCCATTAATGTAACCTTGTTTCTTTTAACATATTATTTCATATTTAGGATTTTAGTAGCATAGTGCAATTTTACTTTGATGCAGCAATTAAAGTGTCATCAAGCTTGTTAAAGATATAATTCAACATTAGTATAATAAAGACATTAAGCCAATACTTCAAAAAAATCTCATTAATGATCATGTCCTTAAAGTGTGATCAAGTTATAGACATTTTCATAAAGTCTCTTATATAAGTGAAATTTCCAAAATATTGTGTCAGTCCTCAATTTTGGTGAAGATATTTCATATCAATAAACCACATTTTGGCCTAAATAAACCTATCCTTCATACTTTTACCACCTTTTTCTTTAATTTTGGCCAATAAAACACTTTCAAATGTATCTTACCATTTATTCTAATTTTTGAATTTCACAAAATTTTATGCATTGTAATTCAATATTATAAGATTTTTACAATAAATAATACACTTTGTTGATTCCCCATTTACTTAGCTATTGAAAGGTAAGTTGGGAAAATTTGAGGACATGGGTTTTGTTCCTTGTGTTCCCTAGATGGTGAGTTTCCTATTGGTCTAAAAAGAAAGCTTGTAAACAACCTCAATTAATGCACAATTAACATAGTTGTTCAAAAGACAGAAGCATAGATTTAAGCATAATATACTCCCTGATCTTAGAGATCATGATTTTTCCTTGATTTTTGCCCTTCTGGAGGTCAAATTCCATCTAGATGAATTCTTAGAATATAAATTATTTGGATAACAAGAGGATTATCAGTAGTTGGTTTTGCTTTCTTATGTATAAGTGGTAAGCTAGTGTAGTTTGAAAGACATCTTTATATTTCAAACTTTGAGATTTATATTTTGTTATTTGTGTTCAGAAAATTTCTTCAGTGAAGCTCTATTTTAAGGCTTCACTTTTAGCAATACATCCAGTTACTTTGATTTCTTATTAACTACTAATCTCAAGTGTGCAAGCTAAGGCATTAGAGGGCCCCCTTTGTCTAAGCATGTACACTTGTTTCTTTAGTCTGCATAGTTGTAGATGTTGGTATATATTTCCATGTTATTTTACTTTTATGCTCATACCTTCATGTGGAAGAAAACAATTGTTATCGTCTAATTCTAATTATCTTGTTCATATGCCAATAACTGTGTTTTTCTTGTCTATAATTGTTCATAATTCCTTGCTTGAATTACAATCTTGTTTACTTCATTGGTTATCGTAGTTTAATTACTATTCATGAAAAAATTAGGTTTATTTTCTAGATAATAGTCAATTTTTTGAGGAAAAAGTCTATTGAAATACTAGATAAAATATTAGGAGATGGCTATCTACCTTAAAATACCCTAATGCATGCATAGCCAATCAAACTTGAATCAAAACATTGTTTCCATTTATCAATATTTTGTTTCATTTAAATGCTTAAAAATAACCTTGATGGTGATGTGAGAATAGCGAGGATTCGTTGGAGTATTGTTTCAAGTCATTGAGCCACCTAAGGGGATAGGCCAAAGACACTACAACATGTTTTTCTACCTATGGGACACTAATGAATACTTGGTAAATCAAATGATTTTATGTGATTATTGTCTCTTATTTACTTTCAAGAAGTGTAGGAGAATTACTTACTCAACCAATAACCTACATTAGTGAGCGAAGCACTATTGTGTGGACCTCTCATTTTTACCATTGAAAGGAATACTCCACCTCACAATATAATATTTTTCAATTGTAGGTTCAAGTAGTCTAGGTTGGTAAGATTGGCTCCTTTATACAATTTGGAATGATAGATTACAATTTCATTTACTTATTTCTTTAGTTTATAAATTTGGAGTTTAAATTTTTCCTTCAAGTGCCATTTATTTGGTATTGTTAGAAGTTTTCTTATAGATCTAAGCTAGTTAGATCTGGTATCTTGGAATCATGAATACCCTGAGAAACCACATGAGTAGTATCACGGGGAGGGCTGAAATACCCTCCTATCGTAACGTGGTCAACGAATCCCATCAAAATGATACGGGCTGGCTGACCCTTCGGAGCGGAGGATAGGGAAGAATAAAACCCCGATTTTGGGTACTCAATGGAAGTCCTAAATGAAGGGGTGATGTCTACCAAAGGAAGCTACATACCCAAAAATTTTGGTCCTGAACAATTAATTAGAGAAGTCAAGAAAATTTATGAAAGATCATGTATTGATCTACAAGTTCATGGGCATTTGGCCCAAGGAGGTGGAAATCACAAAATGGATCCAAGATAAAAGGATATTGCAAGGGAATATCAAACTTAGGCTGAGGACCACAGGTCTTTTTACAATTATTTTTGCATATTTGAAAGACCATACGAAATTTTTTGAAGATAACCCTTATTTCATGTAATATTCTAGATTATTCATGAGGTTTTGGGAAGAATGCTACAACCTGAAAAAGGAACAGTTCCTTGCAGCTCTAGTTTGGGGTCAACTATTCTCACATTTTGATGATTTATGGGAACTAGATATTGAAAACGTAGGTAGCACCATTGAAAATTTTGTGAAAATATTTGAAATTACAAAATGGAGGAGATGAGATTCTTATGCCAGAATAAGTGTTTACATGAATGTATCCAAACCCCTCCCTTAATCCAAAGATATCAAATACCATGATGAGATATGGACTAAACCATTAGATGTTGAACATGTGCCCTTTAAGTGTAGACAATGTATTGAGTACGAGCATCTGGTAAGGGATTGTCCAATGGTCATTCAAGAAACTTGAGAGATCAATGTACAATAGAAAAAATAGGAGTTTCAAGAAGTGGTGAATAAAAGGGGTAGAAACATCTACCCCTAATAAAAAAAATGGTGAAGGATTGACTAGCCAAACACCAGGGATCTATAGATGTAAATCTATACATAGCCCTCGTGCTACTAGATAATGAGGAATATAAGGCACCATGGAAATATTTGGCCATGGATAAGGCCATGTATGTCAAGGAGTAGAAAGGGGATGAGAGGGATAAACTAAACCATAAATGAAAATCCCCTGCGAAGTCATCTAGTGATCTTGATTTCAAGGAATTGTTAGAGGATATGAGCATAACTATGGAGCTTGAAGAATGAAAAAAAATATCAATGCATACAAATGTGTGATATTGGAAATCTTGAATACCTGGGCTACGGTAGAGTTAGATGCTATCCCCATAGAGTAGAAAAAACACTTCTATTTTCTCTATACCGAATGGAAACAAAGAATTTCCCAAGTGAAGGATGAGCAAAAGAGTTTCAATATTTCCAAGGAAGGACCTCCTAGCTCGAGTAGAAATAAATTGCAAGTCACTAATCAAGGCTAGAAAGGTAGTAAAAAAACGAGGGAGATATTAAAGAAGCCAGGAGAATTCTTTACAACTCAAGGAAAATCAATGAAATCACAAAGTAATTATCCCTCTTTTCATCCAGTACCCAATAAAAGTTGTATCATGCAGTATATTGGGCTTCAATAACAAATATAGATAGAGGCACCTAAACTATATATTAGAAAAGGAGAAGCTAGCTATTGTTATTCTTCAAGAAACTAATATTACGAGTGAAAAGTTAGAATAAATTATTGTGAAATGTTGGAAAGGAACTAAATCCATGGATATAGATGCAAAATGAAGTAGAGGGGGTTCGATAATAATTTGAAATGCATAGGTAATTGTCTTCAATGACTGGGTAGGTTTCCCAAATATCTTAGTTAACAGATTCAGATGTGTAGGGTCATGGGATGAGGTCTATTTAGCAGTGATGTATGGTCCTTTAGTGGCAAGGGAAAGAATGGGCTTCATTGAGGATTTTTACATTTTACGCCATATCCATAGAGATGAGTGTTGGATAATAGGAGAGGACTTTGACTTAGTGGGGAACATGGAGAAAAAGAAGGGAGTAATATAGAATTTAGACTTGCCATCTTAGCTTTTCTAGGAAACAATTTAATATTTAAAGTTAGTAGATATAGATACCATTAATGGAACCTATACACGGAATAATTGCAAAGGGGCTCATCACCAAGTAACATGCCATTTGGATCATTTCTTATTATCTGAGGAGCCATTAGGAAGTTATGTGTTAATATATGCATATTTTATTCCATGCTTAAGCTTGGATCATTAACCCATCCATGTGGAGATAGATTTGAAAATGGCCCCTCATAATAGACCCTTCATATTTTAAAGATTCCGGCTTGAGAGCCCATATTTGTTGTAAAAAATGGAGAAGTGGTGGACGATCATATTGTAGGGCAGGAATAAGATGCAGGAATTCCAACTCAAATTGAAAGAAATTAAATCTAGAATAAAATAATGAAATTAGGAAGAGTTTGGGAACATTCACGTAGAGAAGCAAAAATTAAAAGCCTGGTTGGATGAACTGCAACAAGCGTTGAAAAATGGAGATAGAACAAAGGATCTTGCAGAGGAGGAATGTAAGCTCATTTATGAGCTTGAATAATGCCAAAATTAGGAGGAGATCCTATGGACGAAAAAATCCAAAATTCGTTGGCTAAGGTAATAGAAGAGAAACATGAAATTCTTCCACAAAGTGCAGATCAAGCATTGATATCAGAAATGGATGTTCTCACTCACTTTGCAAGAGGGTCATTGACTACTGAAACATGAGGATATAGAAGATGGATTTGTTTCTTATTGTTAATAGCTTCTAACTGATTTTGATGTTAAAAAAGAGGAAACTATATCGAGAATCATTGCTCATGTTCCTAAGCTTCCGACTATTGATTGTAAGAATGCACTAATGAGAGAATTTTCATATGCCGAGGTGGAGGAGGCAGTGAAGGAAATTCCTAGAAACAAATCCCAACAATGCGATGAATTTAAATCATATTTCTTTGAATCTTCATGGTCATTCATTGGTGAATAATTTCATGTCGTTATGGAGGAATCAATGAGTCTTCAACAAGTATGGTTTGGTTTGAATGCTACTCTTCTTAACTTGATTCCAAAAAGTTGTAAATCTAGTGACCATGGTGACTTTAGGCCCATATCTCTTTGCAATATGGTGTATAAACTTATCTCTTTAGTTATTATAAATAGGCTCAAGCCCCTTTTGAATCATATCATTACACCAAAGAAAATAAGGTTTGTAGAAGGTTGCTAAATTTTAGACAAAATCCTAAAGACTCATGAAATTGTACATTCTCTGAATAAGAGTAAACGTCATGGCATGATAATTAAGTTGGATCTAAGTAAATAATATGACAGGTTGAATTGGAAGTACTTGATTAGTCTTCTTACATCCTTTGGCTTCTCAACTCAATGGATCATATGTATTTTCTCCCTAACTATAACCCCCTTTTTTCAATTATGCTAAACAAATCCCTAGCTCGCTCCTTCTTAGTAACACAAGGTCTTCGTCAAGGTGACCCTATATCATAATTTATTTTTATTCTACCTGTAGAAGGGTTGGGAAGATACATCAAAGTGGAATTCAATTGATGAGATCTCAAAGGGGTTAAAATATTGGGCTAGGACCTCCCCATCACACATCAAAAATTTGTTGACGATATACTATTATTTGGAGAATTGATAAAGGAGATCATGATAATCAATATTCTCCTCTTAGATTTCTAGGAATCTTCTAATACTTTAATCAATGGGGACAAGTCTAGTATATTCTTATTTAATACCATAAAGAGAGTATATGCATATTTGGCTTGGATCTTGGGCTTTCAAGTGGGTACCTCCCACCCAAATATGTTGGTATCCCATTGATTACATCCTACCTTAAAAATTCATGTTCACAGAAAATTATTAGCAAGATCACCTAAAGGTTGGATAATTAGTCATTTCGGGCCCTAAACATTATTGGTTTTAAAATCCCTGAAGGTTGACAAATTATATATGCTACCAAATCCTAAATTAGTCTAGAGGGATATTGTTGATAGATTCAGAAGCTTTTATGGAAAAGAATGAATCAGGACAAGAAGTGGAATTTAGTGGCTTGGGACAAGATATGCCTTCAAAATATGAGTGGAGAATTAGGCGTAGATATCTTGAAACCCTTAATACAACATTGGGAGTTAAACTATGGTGGAGATCACTTCAAGGGGGTTCTAAGCACTAGAGGAAAATATGGGATAGGAAATATACTTCACCCATATCAGTTAAGTAGAAATTGTGACTACAGAAACAACCTTTACGTCCATCTATTTAGAATATGGAAAGGGAAAATAAAGTTGTATTATAGTACCATATGTTTTGTGAAGTTGAGGATGGAAGGATTGTACCATTATGGGAGGAAGCATGGAAGCAATTTCCGTTATTGGAGCACAGAGCAAAGTTTTATCAAGTCGTTGGGGGCCACAAAAGTGGTGTTTTTTTGGAAGTTAGATAATCCCCACTTTTTATGGAGTGGAAAAACAAAGAATATTAGTCTAATGATCTAATAAAAAAATATTATCTATTCAACTCATATTTGATTCCTAAATTTGTCTTCATTTTAAAATTTTAAAATAGAATATGATATGTTAGTTGACCCACCCACATTCTCTATAATAAATAAAATATTTCTAAAACCATGTGGCTGATTCTAGATAATTGGAAAAAATACACTTTTACGAAGAAAAGTAGGTCTTGCAATTCTTTGGTTAATATTCTTAATGAAATAAGATACTAATTTTAATTATATCCCACTTAAATATCTTTTTTAAATTTTGTAATAAGGCTTTTTTTTTTTTTTGTAAAATTGAGTGAACCATAAAAAATCTCATCTAACTTGGAATATGAAACAAATTATTGTAATTGTTGGCCTTCTAAGGCATAAATTTGAAGGTTGCATCAGAAAAGAGCATTCAAGAAGTGAGCAAGAGAGGTCAAGAGGAAATGAATAATTAGGATAGTACTAGAATGTGAAGGATATGGAAAAAGAATCTTATTTGAATATTAAAGGTTGTCTCCATTCCAAATCCATTTTAAGTTTTTCTAGTTAATAAGAAAGCATTACATCATTTATTGGGATCACATTGCTTGTTAGAAACCAGAATGATACTGAGAGGAGAGTGAATCAATATTATGTAAACAACTATTAACCAACCAAAAATATTCAATAACATAACATAATATCAATAAGAAAAATATTTGAACACAAGATGTTAATGAGGAAACCAATAAAGGGAGAAAAACCATGATACATCGTTATTTTTAGATAAACACAAGCACTAACTTTAGTTTGCAATAGATTTTGTAGGAACCAAACTATAGGAGTCACCAACACCCTTTCTGCAAACACCTTCTTACTATCTACACCAAAGACATTATTTAATATCTACAAAATTTATCATGTCCTACCCATCTAGTTAGTCACAAAAGAAGAGAATTGAGGCTAAGAGCTGCTAAGTATTGCATTATGAAGGAAATTATGGTATTTTTGGCATTGATGTCAACTGATCATGTTGATCATATTGTGTCAAGGTTGATTTATTTGTTGCAAGGCTGCTTGAAGTAAAAAATTTGAAAGTGATGTGAACTGCAAAGGTTATGATATTAAATGTGAAGGTTGAACATTGTTAAAATGGAACATAAAATATTGAGACAAAAGATGAAAAATATATGCTTTCATTGAACATAAAAAATTTAGATAATACAAATCTGATTTGTCTCTTGTAAACATTACAATTGAGATGCTTTATTTCAGCCTTGTTTTTATATTACAAATGTTATGTTTTAGATCTAAAAATGAAGTAAGACAGGAAGTAAGAGCTTTCCTATAAGAAATAAAAACATAGAATTTGTCTGATTTCATATTTCTGCAAAGAATATAAACAACCAATAAGCCATGCCTATAAAATATACATTGTTGAAGGGAAAAAGAACTTCTTTTTGGAGTTGAGCAGTTTGTATGAGAGAGCTCAGGAGCACCAGTAGAAAAGGAACAAAAATGAAGATTTGCAGTTGACTTGAAAACATAAATTTATGTCAGGAAACCAAAACTCTTGACTTGATATTTTGATTGAGACATTGCAGTCTATTTTCAACTTGCAGCTTGATAAATAACATGTTGTAGCCTATTGAGGTAGGAGCCTCCTGTGGGTTGCGGTCTGCAGAAAAATTTGTGGAAGGTAGAGATTCCTTTGAAGAAGGAGCCTCTTGTGGGTTGGAGCCTACAAAAAAAATTATGTAATGAGGAAGTAAGAGCTTGCCTTCACATCACTTTTAGCCAAAAATCTGTGGTTTTATTCGTTTTTGGTTTTCACTTATATCTGGTGTCTTAATGTGTTGTTTCTTGAATATTGTGTGAATTTTCTTGAATTCTGAATAAGTATATCTGAAAATTTCTCTCTCTAGTAACTACAAAAGAAACCATTAATATTGAGTATATACCTAAATCATGTTGATTTTTAGTAGAATCAGATGTGATCTAAGCCTCAAAATTTGTAGGGAGGCTACGACACATGTATTCCACAATGCTCAAAAATCATTTTGGGAAATTCCACCCAGAGAAAGTTTTATTAAAATAATTAATTGTTTTTAATGGATGTCTAAGTCTAAACTTAGGAAATTAACATAACTAAAGGGTATTAATAAAGTTGTATGTGAATTTTCTAGAAAAAATGAAGATCAAGTCAATAAAATTTGAGCCATTGATTAAAATTTAATCTCGGCCATTGATTATTCAACAAGAAGATTATAAGAAGGACTTCGGTGGAAATTTGGAAATTACACCACACGGATACTTAGTTTCCCAAATAGATTTATTTTCTCACTACATGAAGTTCGGCAAGAGGAAATCAAATCAGAGGGTGAGCTGTAGGTGAGAGAGAAAGAGGGTATCAATAATAGTCAAGAGTGTAGGAAATGAAAGGAAGAGGAATTGTAGAAGAGGGATACAGATCACCCATGCAGAGGAAGTGACGCAGGGAAAACACAGTCACTGCATAGAGGGTGATGCAGTGTGGCTAGCGTGAGGGTAGCAGGTCCTCTCAGGTGGTAGAAATTAATTATGGCATGGAGAAATTTGTTTGTAAAATTTCTCTAAGTGATTCTTCCTCTATTATGTTATTCGTAGATTGCACATCAGATTTTCCTAAAAAATAATAAAATAAACTCTCATTTGCTACACTAGTTTTCCCACATTGGGTATTTAATGAGTTATTGTTGTGCTCGTATTCCTTACACTTAGTTTCCACAATAATTAATTTGTGAAGACTGCAGTGTATGTATTTCGATATTTGTCGTAGACAACTGCAAATAATTTGTTATGGTAAATTAACAAATAGAATAAATATTATTAGTTGTTGTAGTAGGATTTGGAATTTCCATATTTTCACATGGTATTAGAGCATAGATAGGAGGTAGGATAGATATAGTGTAGAATAAAATGGAGCAGCATAGCACTATGTAAGCAGCTTCTCGAAGTCCCCAAAAGGTTGCGCTCTCCTTCGAATAGGAAGGTAAGATTTTAAGGGAGAGTTAATTCTTTGAGTGAGTTGGCAGAGAATCAATCTCCTGATTAAAGCGTTGTCAGAGGCTGAGGTAGAAACAATGGTTCTTTTGCATTGTAGATCTCCAGCTAAAATGGTGTGTCTTGCATTATTAAGTGCAATGTTGAGAAGGAGAATAGCACGGAACAACATGGATAGTCAAAATGTATTATCTTCTAGATTAGAAGAAGAATTCATATGTTTGTCAAGTTTAGCATTAGTAGGTGTCTGGTATATTGATAATGGGAGTTCAACTCACATGAATGGAGTATGAGAGTACTCTCTAGCTATCAAGAAGAGAAGATGGAGAAAACGACTCAAGAAGTTTAGGGCCCGAAAAACTGCCAAAAATAGTAAATTGTGCTACAATTAAGGAAACTAAAAAATTGAAAGAAACAATGGTGGGGGTCTAAGTGGAATTGGCAGGTGGCCACCAATATCCACCTAGATCAGACCACCCAGTGTGGACATTAAAGAAATTCCTTTTCTATTGAGATGATGGTTCCAACTGGTTTAACTAGGTCCATTTACTTTCTCTCTATCTCCAATAGCTTAAAATCTGACTTTCATCTACCAATAGAGAAGAGACATCAGATCATCCCTCTTGTTCATCTGGAAAGAAAGTGATCCTTACGTTGATATGGGGCTCAGTCAAGCCACACTTAAATTTTTCCTCTTTGGGAAGATGACTTCTAGAAATATAGAATTAAATATAAATGCAAAATTATTTTAAAATACAAGCAAAAAGGAATAGATCCTAAGCCTATCTCGATTGGGAAGATGTAGTTCTAATCCAATCGAGAAGAAGATATTTAAATGATTGAAATTTAAATATGTCTAGCTTATAATGAATATCAAGTTACTGAAGTAGTTCAATTAACTCATATTATGAATACCTAAACACATTCTGTTCATATATTTATTAACATAAATAATTAATCATCATTCAAGAAGTAGTTCACAAAATGATATTGATTGTTAAATCATTAATTCGAATGATTAAACAATAATATAAGGAAATAGCTCACAAAATAATACTTGTTTTTTAAATCAGTATTAAAAGATATATTTCTGAGCAAATAGTTACTTATAAATCAAAATTCAACTCACAAGAGCAGAGATAAATAATAACATATTATTGAGGCAAATTACTCACATTGTCAATAGTGCACAATTATGAATAAAATGACACATTTACGTCATCATAAAATGAAACTAGTATTTTAAACAATAGTATTTTAAATACCAATTTATTGAAACTATTTATCTCGCTCTAATCTCCAACAACCCTTTACAACGTTTGAATATTTGTTGTTAAAACTAGAGTTGCAATAGTGCAAGCTTTGTTCTTTATACATAATTCAGAATGCAAAAGAAAAATCCTCATTAACCCCAAAACAAGAACGTTTCTCTCATCTCACCTACAATTCTAAATCTTCATTACAATAATGCCTTTAAGAATTCCAGAATCGTAGAGAAGAGAAGCCTTTAATACATTCTAAAATCTATTATTTATAATATTTACAAAAATAATTCTTAATCAGAAAGTTGTTGAAGAGTAGTTCTTCTCAATCAATTTTCATTTTCCTAAAATCTTATTCTTCTATTTCTCGAGCATTCTCATTTATTGAGATCTTCTTCTTCTCATCTTTTCAACTCTTTTTCTGTAAAAACAAATCAAAACTAAATCAAAATGCAAAACAAAAATCAAGATACCAAATCTGGAATTAAAACATTACCAATCAAAACTTAATTAAATAATTAAATGAGAAAGAAATATGAGCTTTCTATTGATTCCTGTGAGGATATAATTGGTTAAGGAGAACATAGGTGAATGGATCTACACTTAGTAGAGCTTGTGGGAAAATGAGAAAACAAAAAATAAAACTCAGAAAATTAATTTCTTTTAAAAAATTCAGAGCTTGACCTTCTGCTGATTTCTAGACCCATTAAATGATCAAATATGGTTTTTCAACAACTTCAAAAATAATCTCTGTGATTTTATATATCCAACTAGTCGCCTTGAGCCTCATTTGGCCAAGTAAAACTCTATTTATGAGCTTCCAAAGTTAATGAGTCAAAACTGCGAAAATTCTAGAAATTTTGGTTCATAAACTAAAAATGTAAATTTTAAATTAAATTCTAATCTTAAATTATATTGTAATTATTAACTAATTAATACTTAATTATTGTAATTATAAGCTAAATTAATTTACAAATAATTATTATCCAACTTTAATTAATAAAAAATATTATTTAATAATTAATTATAATATTGTATCAATATTATAATTAAAGTATAAATTAACTATAATGATAATCCAATACAAATAATATCATAAAATCATATCATTCTAATTTTTTAAAACTAAATTTACGTGAGAATTGAATGTTAAATAGAGGAGTATTAAAAAAGGATAAGGAGGGTGAAGTGAGTGGCAGGAGGTGAGGTCATGGTGAGACATAGGTGATGTAGGCCCGGAGGGGAAGCCGGAGTTATAAGTAGGTCAACCAAAATTTTGTGTAAAATAAAAATAACACATTGCGCAAAATCAATATCGGTGATTATGGTTTCGTTAAATCACAGAAACACGTGTTTAATCAAAATTGCCAAAATGTGATATCGGAATATTGACAATTTTTTGAAGATGAGAAATTTTAAAGGGGGGATTTTGAAAAGAAGGATGTGATGCGAGAATAAAATGGAATTAGATATTTTACAAATTGAATTATAATTATTTTGTAATTTTGAGATTTCGAGTTTGAAAATTTGTTTTTAAATAATAAATTGGAGTAAATTATTGAGATCTCAAAATGCGTTTTTGACCATTTTATAATTTTGTTGGAAAGCGTTTTTGACCATTCTATAATTTTGTTGGGTCCATTTTGTAGGACCGTTAAGTGAAAAATGAAATAATAATAATAATAATTAATTAAAAGTTAATATTTACAATGAATCACTATTTTAATTACAAAAATTGAAATAATATATATTTTTTATGTTTATTAACCGAGACGACAAAAATGATCAAACTTCAAAGGAGTGTTCTTTACAAACCAATTAACCAAATGAGGCGAAACAAATATCGATGGAAAGCTATTGAAAAGTCGAATTCAATGAAAGAATCAAAATATAAATTTAATGAAGAAAAAAAATGGCAAAAGTGTAAGATAATTAACTCAAATGAAAATCATAAAAGGGTTTTGCCAAAAATTAATGGAAAGAGTCCCCATTATTTGAAGTAATTGAGTAAAAAATGGGAGGTGTTGGGTTCTCCCTACAACAAAACTGTGGCATGGTAAGCTAGCTTCAATCAAACATTCTAAAGTATTTGGGAGTATATGCTATATCAAAAATAATGATGAAAAACTAGGAAATGTTGATGTTTGATCAGATGAGGGAATATTTTTGGGATATTCATAAAAAATAAGGGTTACAAATGTTACAATAAAGTAATACATTGTTGAGATTTTTTCTGTTTTAGTAAAAATAGACAAAATCCCAGTGTGTGACAACAATAGAAAATATGTTGCTGGATTATCTCCAGGTTGTTGGGAGCAAATTAATGCATCCTAAATTTGATGTGAGAGCAGTTAGGTTCTCTCTGCTATAAAATAGGTTGTCATACGGATAGCTGGGAGAGAGGGTGAGAGTTTCATTGATGTAATCTCCAATTTATTTAATATATTCATGATGCTTATGTTTGGTGGACGTAGCCCAGATTGGTTGGGTGAACCATGTTAAAAATTGTCTTTTATGTGCTTGATTGAATGCTATGTATTTATTTATTTGCTGTGCACCTGATCCAACAATTGGTATCAGAGCATGTTGGAGGTGCTGGTGTGTCTGAATGCTGGAGCTCTGAGGGAGTTTGATTGCTGTTCGAGTGGAGTAGAGGTTGCTGTGCGGTGCTGCCTGAAATACCTGGTGTGTTCACAGCCTCCGTGCGCGCTGATACCTGGTGTGCTTACTATGCAGTACCCCTGAATGGTATGTCTCAATGCGTGAAGCCTGATTTACTGAAGCATTGCTGGTGTGTATTCTATAAAATTGCTGGTGCGTTCATTGATTGCTGTGTGGATTAAACAATTGCTGCCTGCGTGGATTAAACATTTGCTGCTTGCCATGAGTCTGCTGGCGTGTGAAGTCGGCTGTGGGAACCTGCATGCAAAGTCTGGCGTGGAGTGTTGCTGTAATACCTGCTGTCTGGAGGTTGATGTCAGGTTGTGGGAGCGACTGAAAAACCTCAGCGCGTGGAGCTGTTGCACGTTGTTGACCGGTATGCTACTTTGCATGTTTGAAGTGCGTAGAGCCTGTGTTAAACTGCTGCGTAATATTATATACGGTGTGCGTTTTTTTTTTAATTCCAAAACCTGCAACGTGTATATGAAACAGTGAGATATATATATGGTGTGCGTTTTTTCAATTCCAAAACCTGCAGCGTGTGTATGAAACAGTGAGATGTATATACGGTGGGTGCGTAGAGATTTATATATGTTTTTTTAAAAAACAAACACTCACGGCCTATTAATATGTTTTAAAGGTTAAAGTGGAAAAGCATGTTAAATGGTTACATGTATATGTTTTAAAGGTTAAAAGTGGAAACACATGTTATATGGTGGAGTAAAAGTACCATATGGTGGAGTTTTATGCATATGGCAGAAAGTTAGTTTTTTGAAGTGCAAATGGAAATTGTTTTTTTAAAGGCATAGGCAGTTTTTTTCTGAGTAAAAATAAAGGCATTGGTAAATTTTTTTTTTTGCTGGTTGGATATTGGAGATTATTGTGCTTTTTTGATACAAAATGGCGAAAACTCAAAGTGCCCGATTTGAAATTGAGAAATTCAATGGAAAGAATAATTTTGAGATCTGGAAGGTGAAAATGCACGATCTGCTGGTTCAACAAGGTGTGGCGAAAGCATGTTGGGGAAACAAAAGGCCTCCTTCCCATGACGGAGGATGAAGGGGAAATGGATGATTAGAGCTCTGAGCGGAATTCGGTTATGTCTGGAGGACGATGTTCTGTTCAACATTGTGTCAGAGAAACCCGCCGCAGGCCTGTGGTCGAAGCTTGAGAAGCTCTACATGACGAAATCTTTGACAAATCGAATTCTCCTAAAACGGCAGCTTTACGGTTTGCAGATGAAAGAAGGTACCTCAATTGTTGATCACGTGAATGTTTTTAATACCTTGTTGGTGCAATTAAGCAGTCTAGATGTAAAATTTGATTCAGAGGATAAGGCAATAACTCTATTATGTTCTTTGCCTGAATCCTGGGATCATTTTGTTACTTCCATAAGCTTTAGTACATCAGATATCCTTGAGTTTGACGATGTTGTTGGAGCCTTGTTGGCTGAGGAGACGAGGAAGAGGTCGAATGCAGACACATCTACATCAGAGGTAATGATGGCCAGAGGTCGCTCACGAGAGAGACACTCCGGGGGAAAGCATAGTGACTCTCGTTCGAAGTCCAAAGGAAAGAAGCCAAAGATGAAGTGCTGGAATTGTGGCAAGGCTAGACATCTGAAAAAGGATTGTTGGAAGCGAAAGCAGGCTGATAAAGAGGGCTCTTCGACAAAAAAGAAGGAAGCCAATACCACAGATACAGGTTCAGTTTCAGGTATGAGTGATGAGGTATTG
>APFE030825243.1:8865-19950 GCA_000404065.3 Pinus taeda | reverse complement strand
TTGTGTTAGCATTAGTGTCTTTGTTTGATTTGGAGTTGCAGCAGTTAGATGTTAAGACTGCATTTCTACATGGTGTTTTAGATGAGGAAATATATATGGAACAACCGGAAGGGTTTGTTCAGCATCGCAATGAGAAATTTGTCTGCAGGCTCAAGAAGTCATTATATGGCCTGAAGCAGTCGCCTCGGCAGTGGTATAAGAAGTTTTATTCTTTCATGTTGAGTCAGAAATATGTTAGAAGTGAATATGATCATTGTGTTTATTTCAAACAGTTGAATAATGGCATGTTCATTATCTTAGTGTTATATGTTGATGATATGCTTTTAGCAAGCAAAAGCATTGAAGAAATCAATGGGTTGAAGACTCAGATGGCAAGGACGTTTGATATGAAAGATCTAGGAGCCGCAAGACAGATTTTGGGCATGGAGATTTTCAGAGACAGGCACAATGGTAAGCTGTGGCTATCACAACAGAAGTATGTTGAGAAAATACTTTTGAGGTTTGGTATGAACAATGTGAAGCCTGTGTCGATCCCTTTAGCTTCCCATTTTAAGCTTTCTTCGAGTTTATGTCCTAATACAGATGAAGAAAAGGATTATATGTCTCGAATTCCTTATGCCAAATGTAGTAGGATGTTTGATGTATACGATGGTATGTACGCGACCAGATATTTCTCATGCAGTTGGGGTTGTCAGCAGGTACATGGCAAATCCGGGTAAAGAACACTGGTCAGCAGTGAAATGGGTGCTTCGGTACTTGAGAGGCACAAGTAGTTATTGTATTTCTTACAATAAGAGTAGTGAATATGTTTGTGGATATGTTGATTCCGATTTTGCAGGTGATTTGGATAAGAGGAGATCAACTTCAGGGTATGTCTTTACTCTTGCAGGTGGAGCTATTAGCTGGATATCAAAGCTACAGAATATTGTTGCTTTGTCCACTAATGAAGCAGAATACATTGCTGCTTCTCATGCTTGCAAAGAGGGTTTGGTTGAAAGGTTTGCTTGGTGAGTTTGGTAGGTTACAGGATAACATCAGGTTACTTTGTGACAGTCAAAGTGCAATACATTTGGCTAAGAATCCGGCCTATCATAGTAAGTCAAAGCATATTCCAATCAAATATCATTTTGTAAGACAGGTTATCACTGAAAGGGGCGTTTCTCTTGAAAAGGTGCATACAAAGGAGAACTGTGCAGACATGTTCACGAAACCAGTTTTGTTGGAGAAGCTACGCTGGTGTTTGGCTTCTCTTGGCTTGCAGAAAATATAAAATAATAATAAAGGGCATCAGGCGAATTGTTGTCAAGGTGGAGATTGTTGAGATTTTCTGTTTGAACTGAAATAGGCAGAAATCTCTGTAGGTGACAACAATAGAAAATCTGTTGTTGGATTATCTCCAGGTTGTTGGGAGCAAATTAATGCATCCTAAATTTGATGTGAGAGCAGTTAGGTTCTCTCTACTATAAAATAGGTTGTCATACGGATAGCTGGGAGAGAGGGTGAGAGTTTCATTGATGTAATCTCCAATTTATTTAATATATTCACGATGCTTATGTTTGGTGGACGTAGCCCAGATTGGTTGGGTGAACCACGTTAAAAATTGTCTTTTATGTGCTTGATTGAATGCTGTGTATTTATTTATTTGCTGTGCACCTGATCCAACATACATAATATTGTGGAATGCATATATGTAAAGCTTGACAAAGATCTACTTGATAAGAACAAACGCACAGGTTTTATCAATCCTCCATATCATCATCATTATGACAGTAAATAAAATGAAGTATAAGATGAATAATTGGAAAATATAGAGTCTCGTTCAAAAATTACCTCAAGACGCACACAAAAGAATCATCCTAAAAGTCAAATAATTAGAGATAAATGTGAAGGACTACAAACAAGGAGGCAACTTGTAGAAAAATCATACCAAATTCATATTGCTATGTTTTCATAGATTGAACCAAAGAACTTTGATGAATAAAGTAAAGACAAAAAATGGATAAATGTTATGAATGAGGAGTTAGAACAAATCGAAAAGAATAAGACTTGAGAACTAACACCAAACCCGATCATAAAGAATGTCATTGGCACAAAATGGGTATTGAAAAACAAGATGAATGAACAGGGTCAAATTGTTAGAAACAAGGCTAGATTAGTGTACAAGGGCTACTCATAAGTATAAGGTCTTGATTATGAAGAAACATTTGCATCAGTTGCGAGATTCGAGGCAATCAAGATGTTTTTGGCTTTTTCCTATTTCAAGGATTTCAAAGTATATCAAATGGATGTGAAGTCTGATTTTCTAAACGAAGAACCTGAGGAAGAGGTCTATATGGAACAACCTGAATGGTTTTTATTATAAAATAAGCCCAACTATGTTTGTAGGTTAAAGAAGCATTGTATGGTATTAAACAAGCACCACAGGGGTAGTAATCTTGACTAGACAAGTACCTTCAAAAACAGGGTTTCAAGAGAGGAGGAGTTGATAGTAATTTGTACATAAAGGTTGATGGAAATGAATTACTAAGTGTGGTTTTGTATGTGGATGATATTATGTTTGGAAGTAATAAAAAGTCTCTAGTAAAATGGTTTTTGAGAGAGATGAAGTTTGAGTTCTAGATGTCAATGATTGGAGAACTTACCTTTTATCTAAGATTGCAAATCCTACAAAGTCTAGAGGCATATTCATTTCTCAAGAGAAATATCTAAGAGATATGTTGAATTTTTTTCAAATGGAATATTGTTAACCTATCTCAACCCGCATGGAAATTGGATGCAAGCTATGTGCAGATGATGAATCGCCTTATGTTGATGAGAAGCTTTACAAATATATGATAGGAAGTTTTCTATATCTAACAACCTCTAGGCTAGATATAATGTTAGCAGTTGGATTAGTGGTGCAATATCAATCAACACCTAAACAGAGTCACCTATTAGTAACAAAGAGGATATTCAGATACCTGAAAGGGTCTATAGACTATGGACTACGATACCCAAAAGGGAAGGACTTTACATTGACAACATACACAGATGAAAACTAGGCCAGGTCTTTGGATGACAGAAGAAGTACAAGTGGTGGTGCATTTTACATAGGAGAGTCTCTGTCGTGTGGTTAAGAGAGAAACAGGCATCGATTTCTCTATCATTGGGGATTCACTCGGTGAACCTATGACATAGCATGTTAATTCATGGCATACTAAAAAAATACCCTTAGTTTGACTACATATTGGAAATTACCTCTAAAAAGTAACTTTACTTAACCCCCTACCAATACGAACCTAATACACCTTCTCAATTTAAAAAATCCCTACTTTCACTAAATATTGTAAGTATCCATTTTTTCATTAATAAATTTTATATCCCTTTATATTTATATCCTTTTATTTTTATTAACAATAATAAGCAGATTATGCACTCGAAAATAATAACCTAAATACTAGTTACCCAAAAACTTGAAAATTTCATTAAAAAAAGGGAGATATAAGTTTGTTGATTTACAAATATATATTTAGGAAGATTTGAATGGTAGATACATAGATCTGAACTATCAATTGCATCTATATTCTATTAAATGCTAAAAAAGGCACAATACAATAGTTCAAAACAAAACCTTGATAACCAACACAATGGTTCATCTTTCATTTGGCTTATAGAATAGGAAGAAGAGATAAATTAAAATTAACATGGACAGATGTAGGATCCTATCTAGACAGAATTTCTCAAACTGTATCCCTATCCTAATCACCTAGTGCACCATAATTTCATGGTAAGAGTACCAAGTAAGTGTGTCTCCATCAAAATATGAACTAGAGCATGCAAGCATGCATTCCTTCCTTGAGATTTGTGTCCTCTACCTAATATGGGAGTATCTCATGGACAAGTATTCTAATTGACCAGGGATCTACATCCTTTTAGTTAGAATAGATCATGCATGCTAAAGATAACAAAGAAAAAACCGTGATAATATAAAAACTCTATCCAAAACTAAAATTTTTAAATCTGAAACAACATATAAACTGGAATTAATTGAAGGTTTGACATGTGTTCCCTTTGCATTCATGCATCATCTTCGAAACAATAGTATATTTCATTGTCTCTTGTGGCATGCGTGTGCCTTATACCACGAATTAGTTTGTATCATTGTCTCTTTCACTTTCATTCAACTCATTCATCACTGATGTAAGGAAAGGGTGAAGGTGCCATATATGTTGTCTTCTCTGTTGCTCTATCATTGGGAGGATCACTGGCTAAGAAATAGGTAAAAATATTAACACCTACAATATACATAGATCATAGAGGTATTAGTAATGTGATGCATGTTTGTTTTGGAGCAAGATTGGTTGAGAGAAGGAGCATAAGTGGGAAGCTAGTGTGGGGAGTGACATTTTCAAAATCTCCCAGGCCATGAGCGATTTTTGGGAGAAAATATTATATAATATATATTTTTTTATATTTTTTTGCATATATGTAAACAAAATCATATAGAATGATGAATTAGTGATTAAAAAACATAAAAACATGGATTAAACCATATAACATTATTCATCTAGTAGTTATAATCTTAACCAGCCACAAGTCCACAAACTACATGTTCTCATTTATATAAGTTGTAAGGGTGCACATAACTAAACTAACATAAGTGAAATCCATCTATGAAATGAAAATACATCAACAAATAGGCTTTGGATGACCTCTAGCATGTAAACAAATCATGCTACAACAAATACCTGCATATCATCAAAATTATTTCCTATCTTGGGATCTTTGTCGTTAATATCACCCTCTAAGCATTAACATAATATAGAAACAACATAACATGTCAAGTCAAAATTTTGTTTGAGTGATGGGTACATTTTTAGTAGGGTCATGATAGAAGAGTTCGACACCAATGTCACTAACATCAAGGTACATAGATGGATTGGTTATCTTGATTAAATATGAGTTCCATACCCTTGTACATGAAAAACTCCAATTGAAACATTGTAATCACCCCAATCCTAAAATCTTGAAAAAACTATAATTCTGTTGGATTTTGAGTGAAATCTGGATTTCTAATTTCTCCATATGAAGTCCATTGAGGTCAAAACCACTCTCAATCATCCTGAGTCATTTCATGCTAATCTTAAAAATTTAAGTAAAAGGATGAAAATGAGAGGTACAGGATAATGTCACTTTTTCTTTAAGAATTTAACATTATGATGAATTTCATATCAATACTAGGGCCATATGCTTGAATATTAGGCTACTCTGAACTTATCACTTTCGATACTCCCAAGATACTCCTGAACCTCTATTTCTCCAACCCACCTATTTTTTTCGTCCATGTGCCTAATGTATTGTATAAACAATACCTTCTAATACACATATTTCTATACAACGTATAAAAACACTTTATCCCCTTATTATATTCTCAATATATTATTTCAATTCTTCCTCATTTTTTATGCCCCAATATGAATGCATGTGACATCGTATTTCTTTGATAGTGAAACCCTCGTGTACTCTATCTACTACAGAACTTGAATACATAGCAATTGCTGCGTGTTGCACACAATTGTTGTGGATGAAATAAAATCTACAGGAAATGAAGTTAAATATCAGTGAACCTATATCTATTAAGTGTGACATTACAAGTGCAATATACATTTCAAAAAATCATGTTCTTCATTAAGAAACTAAACATATCCCTATAAATTATCACTTCCTTAGAGAACAAGTGGCTCAACAAATAGTGAAGATGGAGTACATACCCACAAAAGAACAAATAGAAGATATATCTACAAAGCCTCTTGATAGAGAACCCTTTGAATATCTGAGAAACAAATTAGGGATAGTTCTTGTAGATTCTTCTCACTAATGTGACTTCAAAAGGAGAATCTAAAACATTATAGAGAATATGAAATTGAGTGCACGATTCAAAGGGTGGAGTACAAGAGCATGAAGGGGTAAAGAAGAGGGACATGTAGCACACGATTATTTCGAAGCAGTTAATAAGCAACAAGAACAAAGGAATCATCAAATTGTGAGATAAAGTCATCTTCTTCATGAGAAAGTAACATCAATCAGGTTCACCATTCAAATGTTCATTCTTTAATGCAAAATTTCTTATGGAAAAATGTACACATGTATATATCATGTATACAAGTGTAAATAAATGTTTTCAAATGTACATTTGCATATCTAGTCAAAGCATGTTGAAATATGAACCTAGCTCACTGTATGTTGGCATCATTGGGATCTTCTAAAAATTCTTCATTTTTTGATCAATCTAAATGTTTATATGGAATGCATCAATGTAAATTATCATGACCCCTGTATTTCACTAACATTTGGTCTATGAAGTAAGCAATTATATGAAAGAAAAAGTATTGTCATCAAGTCTAAAGGAGCGGATTTATACATTTGTATGTTTGGTTACTGGTGGCCCTCATCACAAAGCATGATGAGGTCATCATCTGAACCATATTACTCGCAAGTCCTATCTGAAAATAGTTAATAGTTAAGCATATAACCAAGTACAATATTGACACAAAGGATCACTCGATGCATATATTCTCTTCAACAACAAAAGTTATTATTGAAGAAGATGAGTAAGTGATTAAGGTGCATTGCTACATTTCATTGCATCACTATGTTTTCTCCAAATTCTTTAGCTCTATTATTATGAATACAAAGATTTGGATGTTATTAATACTATATTTTGGAAGTGCAAGATGATTTAAAAGTGTATTCATCATCATTAAAATTAATATCTTGAAAAATATTAGTGTCATAGTTGAAGAAGAATAAATTTCTATATCAAACAAAGGTGTACCATCTCATAAGGACTTGAATGAGGAATCAATTCATCAAGCGCTTTGCATAAGAATAAATTGAATCATAAGGAGAGGGCATTCTCCATATTTATACAAGTTGTAGAAGAAAAGGCTCATATATCGCGTTGCAAGCAAATGGACAAACATTCAAATCCACTATATTACAGAGTTTATTCTCTACATCATTGAGATGTATTTTTCATAGTCATTCAATACTAAGAGAATTTTAAGAACAACAAATTATTGAAAAAAAAATACCAGTGTATGCCATTGAAAGTAGTATCACTAGCATTTATTAATCACATACGCTAAAAATATTCAAAAAAAAAAAAAAAAAAAAAAAACCTTAAGAGATCAAGAAAACTTGTACAATAAGTAAGCATCTTAAAACGAAAATGGGAGCCCAAAGAGAATTGAGCACTCAAAATTATTTCTATATATAATGGTAAGTTTGAATACTGGCAAAGTAGGTAACACAAGGAAAAGGAAGAGCAACAATTATGTGAAATTATGGATATCAAGATTTTACAGGAGCATAAATGCCAGGAGAGAGAAAGACACGTAATAAGTGTTGATAAACCCACGTATAGTATTGACAGCAAGGTAGATGCAATATTGACCCCATTGACAACATTCGTAACTGTTGGACATTGTAAATGTCACCAATATGCATTTCAATGTATTTGGGACAAAATGACGGTTTATTCCAATAAAACACTAGCAATCACATTAATATGGCTGGAGAAATTAAGTGATGACTCTTAAAACAAAAATTATACAACTACATTCATTAATTTGTATAATCTGATGTCAGAAGTGCGAATGGAGCAAGTTAAAATAATTGGGAAAAACGTTATATTCTATGGAATAACATTAAATTTCTTAGAGAATTTAAATTACTTACCGTTAAATTCCATGAACAATAATGATAACATGGCAGCAGAATAATAATATATAGGAAGCAGAAGGCACATAGAAATTGTACGATATAGAAATCATGGAAGACATACATATGTTTCAACGCTTTATTACATATATGTCAAACAGTTATTCCATGAACAATAATGAGAAATTGGCAGCAGATTAATAACATCTATGCAGTGGAATAATAATAATAGGTATGTATACAACATTCGATATCTTTATATTCAATATGGTCGTATTCAACATCAAGAAGTTGATATGGTATCTCCTTTGAGACGTGTTAATCAAGAATATTTCTAATCACCACAAGTGCACGAGAAATTGCATTCTGAAATACAAAAACGATAGTTGAGTGCCTTGCAGATGACATTATCAATACTGAAAAGGAAAATCGTTGAGCGTGCTGCTAGGGAAAATCATTGATCTATTGCTATTTTTTTTTTCGAACCTTTCCAGAATTAATCTATTATACGCTTGTTGAATTGTAGATGTTTCCATCGTTGTTTGCTTCCATTTTTATATGGTCTGATCTGCCAGATAAAGAACCGAACCAATGACATCTGCTATGAGATCTGTACTAGATTGGTATCATCGGTCAATGGATAATCTACAGCGAGGTGATGCAAAGATACAAGACAAATGGCTAATAGATTCCTGTATAGGGTCTTTGGTCCGACCTTCCTCCTATAAGTCACCGTTACAAAATAAATAAAAATGGTTAAAGGTATTATGTCAATCGACTTATTGGGGGATTTATTAGGGTTCTTTTCCCTAGGAAAGAACTAACATACTTCTTCTAGGAGAACATTAATACACTAATTTTTTTAATCACTATTTGATTCACATTCAATTCTTATTGAACACCTAATTCACTTATCAACGTTTATTTAACACTCATATGTATTATTGTGTCAATGCATTATTCAAATTTCGAATCTATCGACATCAAATTGGGCTAAAGATGTGACTTTGTTTTCGATTAGTTATTTAATACTTCATATTTGGCACATATGAGCAATTTGTGGGCACAAAATTGGCATATATATTGTTGGGCACATATATCGTTGGAAACCTTCATACACATCGTATATCATATATTATGGGAAATTAATGTTTTACATGCGTTGCATTTAGCATTAAATTTGGTATGAGATGTCGGCATTCACCACATGAATAATGCTCCAAAGCAAAGCTTATTTCCAAAGTCCATGAGGAAATGGAATTGGAACAACCTTAGAATAGAGCATGTTAATTCATTGACTACCATCTACATTGCTAACATCTTTATTAAAAGGAATATTGGTGATATCAAAGATTCTCACGAACCTGTAGGAACAAAATAAATGATTAGAGTTTATTTTTAAAATCTCTTATTGTTAATGTCAAAGGGGGTGTCAAAGGGGGAGGTAAGTTAGAAGAAGTTTTTTTTTTATTGAGAATTGTTAGGTTTTCAGGTAGAGTGATGGTAGTGTTGTCATTAATGTCAACTGATCATGTTGATGATATCGTATTAAGGTTGATTTATTTGTTGCAATTTTGTTTGAGGTACAAAAGCTAAACGTGATGTGTGGTGCAAAGTCTATGATATTAAATGTGAAGGTTGAACATTGCTAAAATGGAAAATAAAATATTGAGACAAAAGTTGAAAATATATGATTTCATTCAATAGAAAAATGTGGATAATACAAATCTGATTTGTCTCTTGTAATCATTATAGTTGACTTGTTTTATTTCAGTGCTATATTTATATTACAAATTCAATGTTTTATATTTAAAAATGAAGAGATAGGTTGTGAACAGTTTTAGAAGACCAAGAGACAATGCCTCATTTCATATTCCCGTAGAGAATTCAAATAGCCAATAAGCCATGCTTATAAAATATACATTGTTGAATGGAAACAAACTTCTTTTTTGAGTTGAGAAGTTTGTATGAGAGAGCTAAAGAGAAACAATAGAAGAGGAACAAAATTGAGGATGTGCAGTTAACTTGACAACATAAATTTATATGAGGTAACCATAACTCTTGAATTGATATTGTGATTAAGAGGTTACAATCTCTTTTCAACTTGCAACTTGATAAAGAACAGGTTGTAGCCTGTTGAGGTAAGAGCCTCCCATGGGTTATAGCTTGCAAAAAAAATTGTGGAAGTTGGAGCTTCCTTTGAGGTAGGAGCCTCTTATAATTTGGAGTCTACAAAAAAAGTAAGAGCTTTCCTTCACATCACTTCCAGCCAAAAATTCGTGGTTTTCTCCCTTATGGGTTTCCACTTATATCTGGTGTCTTCATGTGTTGTTTCTTGAATATTATGTGAATGCTCTTAAATTCTATATAAGTATATCTGTAAATTTTTCTCTTTGGTAACTGCAAAAGGAAACCATTAATATTGAGTATATACATAAATCATGAATCGAATAATCAGAAATTTAAGTTGAGCAAAAATAAATTAAGTTCAAAATGAGTAATTTGCCCCCTCTTTCAATAATTTCCAAACATAAATATTAGGTCTAGGTTTGAGAAATATGGAGGAGGTAATACTTATATTTGCTGATGAAGTTCGAGCTAAAAATCTTCTCACTGAATTTCATTTAGGATTTTGTGGAGGGCATTATGTTGTTAAGACTACTACCCATAAGATCATGCGAGTTGGTTATTATTCACCTTCCATTTTTGCTAACATGCACAAGTATGTTAGATGTTTCCAAAAGAGGACAAGGGATACCTTTTATTATGATATTACAATGGAGTTAAAGCTTCTTAGAGGGTTTCCAAAAAGATTAAAGGAATTAATATAAGATTTGGATCTAGAAAAAGCTAGAATATCGCTCCAAACTATGGCAACCTCAAAGGCCAAAGAAGATTTTCTAAAATTAGAAAATTGCAATCTCCACAAAGGCCCATGACCTATCCTTCTTTGCGGCTTCTTCTAGTGTCCACGACCTCCTTAAAATGAATCTTGAATACTTGAGAGATCCTACAAGAAAAATAGTTAGAGTTTCAATGGTCTTTCCTCAAGGTACATATTGTCAAAACTTGAACTATGGGCTGCAAAATCAAGACACAATTAGAGCACGTAAAATGAACAAGTGTGATACAAAATAGTGAGCAAAACCAAATCAAGTTATGGAAGTGAACCCCATCACTTTCTTAGTTTGGAAAATTCTCTTAAATAGCTAAATATATCAATAAAAGCACATTTTTTTAAAATATATTTAAGTTTAAAAATATTTTTAGATCTTAGCAAGTCTTCATTGACCTTTAAGGTTGCTATTTTTGGAGGGATATTATAGTTATTTCTAGGTCCAAATCTTGTATTATTTCCCTTATCTTTTGGACAACCCTCTAAGA
>APFE030825242.1:0-10761 GCA_000404065.3 Pinus taeda | reverse complement strand
ACAATTTGGTTTTTGAAAAGGATTATTTGACTTGATAATACTGATTCACCCCCCCTCTCAGTATTATTTCCAACACTGGATGATGAGATAAACCAGTAGGTCCTCTAAGTCATCCTCAAAGTCTTTTGCAAAATAATATTTAATATGTTTCCATGCTAATGATGATCCCTTCTCTATAAACAACTGATTATTTGTGTACACCAGCAAATCAACTGATGTTTTCTCAATTGCTTCCCCAACACTACTCTTATTGATTTCCTTTGATGCAACTCCCTTAGATGCGATGGTAACAGTGACTCTGGAGAGGTGCTAGACAACTATTATACATGTGGGATATAAAGGACACTCATGGGAAGAAAATTTTAGTTTTAAGCCTAGAATGCAACCTCATATAGCCCTGACTGCTGGATACTGAGATAAACCTGTAGGTCCTCTAAGTCTTCCTCAAAGTATTTTGCAAAATAATATTTAATATGTTTCCATGTCAGTGATGATCCCTTCTCTATAAACAACTGATTATTTGCGTACACCAACAAATCAACTGATGTTTTCTCAATTGCTTCCCCAATACTTCTCTTAGTGATTTCCTTTGATGCAACTCTCTTAGATGCCATGGTAATAGAGACTACTAGAGAGGTGTTTAACAACTATTGTACATGTGGGACATAAAGGACACTCATGGCAAGCCAATTTTAGTTTTAAGCAAAACAACTTATAGGAAAGTTAAAGTAGCAAACTAGGCAAAAGACGGGAAGCATTGCATAATTTTTCCTGACAAGGGGGAATTGCTACCTATGGGAACTACACACTGTGTAGTTCCAGAAGCTAAGGTGACAACCTGATTGTTGAAACCGTGCAATGTGTTGTTCAACCTTAGTAGAGGCCTGGGGGAGAATGCGCATTGTGCAGTCTCAGTGGCCAAGATGACAGGCTACCTCCTGGAACTACATAGTGCGTATCTGGAGCCATCTTGGATTATGGATTGTGAAATTCCATAAAAAAATCTTGTGGCTTGAGCCTCAGGATTGCGTAGTGCCAGCTGGGTGAAGTGAAAATCGGCCAAGGGAAACACATATTTTCCCAAGGGAAGTATGGAAAAAAAGAAGATCTGAGAGATAGTTCGAAGCTAAGTGTATATCTAATGAAGTGTAGATAAATGCATGTAAATCAATTGCAACAATTAATCAAACATAAGGAAAACGAAGTATGTGAGTAGAGTCATCACAATGGAGACCACTAGTACAAAACAGGAAAACTGATGCAACACTTGGAAAATGCAATATATAAATGAAAACAACACTTATACAAGCTAAAAGAAGTTGAAACATTAGCAACCATGAAGGGAAACAAGTGAAACAACACTCACACAAGCCAAACATCAAAAGGTGACATAAAAAGCAACAAAAGGTAACAAAAGAAAAACTCGCCCGGAAAAGCGTCGACGATTTCACCGAACGTTCCTTGATCTTCTCGAGAATGTTATAACTCCAATATAGAATGTGAAAATGAGCTCTAATATCTTCTCTTTACTTCTTTTCTTTAGTCCCCTTCCTTCTGGACTAGAGCCTTTCCTTCTGGACTATCGCAGTAGAGACCTTCCTAGAGAGCCTTCGAAAGAAGGTTGTGCACCCCACCAGCTCAAGGAGCACCCTTGCCTTCTTTCATGAAAATGGTAAGGCTTTAGTTTAGATTGTTACCATTTTCACTAAAGATGTATTAGAGCTAAAGAGTAGATTGTGTTTCCTAAAACACATGTCGGCGTTGACGTGATAGAGATCGCTTTAGAGGAAATCGCTCTAGAGATGTTGTCCAGAGAAAGAAGTTTCGATTAAATAGGTTTGGACAAATGAGGATTTATAACGCGCATGCCTAAAATTAAGGAAAAAGTGACACTTGGCAAAATTTTCTAAAAATAGTGCAAGTTCCTCATTCGGGATACTAAAAATAGGTCCCTATTTTTTAGGGATGTTTCTTTTCTTTTTTTGTCTTTTTTATTTTCCCATGGAAACTTGCCATGCACATTATTGGGAAAGATTGTGTAGTTCTAGGGAATTGGGAAACTTTCCATCTTAGTGCACTACGCAGTTTATGAGCTCAATGAGGGTTGTGAAATTTCTAGGCTCAGTTCTGGGATGCCTCCCATGACTATGCAGTTTTTGAGCTTAAGGATCACTAGCAATCAGTACTGCAGAATTCCCATCATCAAGGTTGGTTGCTCTTAAGAGTTGCAAAGTTTCTGGGGGCAAGCCCAAAACTGCTGTGAGACCAAGTTGGGAGATCATCTTTTGATTTGGCAGAATAAGCTAAGTTAACAAACACAAGCGAAAATGAAAATATATTTGTCAATCGAAGCACGAATACCGAGATCAATGTGAGATGAGTCATTGTGGATAGTAAGGAAGGCTCCCAAATCGAAGCATAAACAAAATTTTAGAGGCTAGTTGTAGCTGCTACAACAAGAGTTTATATCCCCATCTCGGATAATGACTCCATTACGAGGTTTTCCACGTCATATATGGGAGTTAGGGTTTATATCTTGGCCAAAGGAATGAAAAAGGGACTTACTCCTAAAACAAGTCTTTCTCATGTTTAATGTCCATGAAAAAGGATATTAGAATGGGAATATGTGCACAATTAGTATGTATTGCACAATAAGAATGGGTTTTATGGCCTCTGAAATGGATATGGAAGGAAAACAATATCCTTAGTCCATAAACAAAACTTATCTAGTAGTTCAATGGACATGAATAAAGCCTCAAACCACCACACATATCGTCTCTAAGATATATCTTGCCTTAATGTGTGTTATGGGTGCTATTTGAAGTTGTTGTGTGCCATAGTTAGGTCTTAGGGCCTCTAAGTTTGGCCTCAATATCATTAGTATGGTTTTTGCACCATGTATGGAACTTAGGGCCTTAACCGTGGTCAAGGAAGGAACATAAGGTGCTTGTGTCATATTTGAATCTTCCCATGATCAATCTTCTTGAACAAGCATTTTAATTACCACACAACGAGGGACCTTTGTCACCATTGGTATGGTTTACATGATAAGAATGGTTCTTGGGGAATGTACTATCTTGAGAGGAGTAAAGAAGAGGGCCTTAGGCCCTAAATAAAGCTTCTATAGTTGAAGGAACATGAATTAACCCTTAAATAACATAGATACTCTCTAAGGGATATTCATATTTCAACTTGGATATGGGAGCCATGGCATGTTATTCTACATAAAGAGCGACAATAATTGTTAGTAATTATGGTTCTATAATAATGGTGTAATCACATTCTAAGAATGTGAATGCACTATCATAGTTTTTGCATATTTTTGTAATGCATGTATGTGTATAATTATTTATAGAATAAGATGACTTCATAGTAATCTAGATTTATATTAATTGACCAAGTTTATATCAACATAATTTGAATGCAAATTACTAAAATCATTGTCTTTATGAATCTAGTGCAATGACCAACCATTGTATGTAACAATGCCACAAAAACCCCACAACAAATAGTGTGTCGTCTCTCTAAGATGTGAGGAACAAATTCCTATTAACGCTTAAAACCATTCTATATCAATTTTAAACTCTCTTTCTGCCCCCTCCTTCCAAAGAGTATAAAACTATTCTATATTGTAAACTTATATTCTATATTGTATAAAAATGTTATAATTTTAGCATTATAGATGTATTCATAGGCCCCTTTAAAGGGATCATTGAATCCATCTACCTAAATAATTTTAATATTGCAGACAGATTAAATGAACCCCTTAAAGGGGTCTCTATATTTTAACGTTGCAGATGGATTCAAAGACCCCTTTGTCTCTAATTTTTTAACATTGCACTACAAATGAATTCAAAGACCCATTTAAAGGGGTCTCTAAATCCATCTGTAATGTCAAACTTTATTGAAATATAACACTTCAATATTAAAATTGCAATTTTCCATTTCCGAAGTGACATAATTAGAAATGATTAGCATAGATGACTAATTCATATACTTGTTGTACTTATTAATTAGTCATATTTTTATTCTTTGAGTATAGTAGTCACTTACATTAATCATTTTTAATTTTGTGATTTATTATTTAGTCACAATATTTTAGTCCTAGACTAAATTAGTCATTTAAGTTAGTCACTTTTAGTTGGGTCACTTATTATCTAGTCATATATTTTATCCCCAGACTAAATTAGTCATTTAAGTTAGCAGTGTTTAGTTGGGTCACTTAAAATTGTTCAAATTTAGTAATCAGTCACTTGAAATAATTATGGTGACTAACGTTTTTAGTCATGTAGTCACTAATATCTCATTTTGTACTAGTGATCATAGCTTATGCTTTCACATATTCCGAGTGTCCTTAAATTTTGGTACATTCGCTTTTTTGTTTACTAGTATTTAATTTTTTAGATTTGTTAGTTGTGTTATCATGAACTAAGCTAATTGTTGGATGTAGTTTCTTGTTTTATCTTGAAGTTACCTTTTCCCATATTATAGTTCACACGAGCCCAATCATAGCCCCAATTAGGGAAAATGCATTTACTTTTGCGATTAAGTAGAAGGATTTTGATGAGTTCTTTAGCCACCAAATGTAAATGTAGGTTCAATTAGATAACACCTCCATCTGCACATGTTATCATTTTACGAGATATCTTTGTTTCATATATAAAGTATAATTTATTGTGTTTACTTAATTTATTAGAGAACAATTATTGCTTTTTTTCCCCAAAATGCAGGGGCAGATAGCAAAATAGAGAAGATGCTAGAAAAACATAGTGAATGTGATGGTGAGATGAGTTGTTAAGCATTATCATTACCAATATAAGTGACTTCTGCCATAAATTAGGGTTCTTAATTTTTTGCATAAGATATTGTATGGATTTGAATTATGCGGCGTTTCCCGAAAACATTAATTGAACATAATTTTTTGAGGATACAATTTTAACTTTTATATTATATCTAATCTTCTATTACCAATCATAATGAAAATCAATGCTCGGGAACAATTTTGCATTTCAGATATGTGTTCCATGTTTTAATTGCAGCTATGATAATTGGAATTTGAATTTCAATATATTTCTTATGGCTGTAAATGAATTTCATATTATTCAATACTTATGCTTTGAGGTCTTATATTACATCATACATACATCTTCTAAGGCTACAAGGCTAACATGTTGATGCTCAATAACAAATTCAATGAAAATACATAATGTGCAATGACTTTGATTATTTTCATTATCAAAGTTTTGTAGTTCTATTCACTATGAAGTTTGAAAGATGTTATATGTTTTAATCTTTTAAATTTGTGTTGAGTGCAAACCTACAGAGAAAACTCTTATTATGCTTCTCTGGTTATATACTTGTTTGATATATAATATTTATTTTTGTTTGTCTCACTTTATTTTAATCTTAATTATTTATTACTGGAAAATGTATAACAAATTTTATTATGTTTATTATTGAGTTAAATGTTCTATTATTAAGTAGAATGAAATATTCCTTTGCATTTCATACAATAAAAGCTTCCTCCTCCCCTCCCCACTTTGTATAATGAAAATGTTGAGTTTGTATGAAATTTTTTAATAAAAAATGTGAAAATGTCATCTTCGATAGGGCTCAGAGATTTCATTATGCATTGTCTTGATTTTCGCTTATTTCCTTTTTTAGTATTTTAATGAGTTCTCCTTAATCATCAGTTATATTTAAGGATTTTTTTCTTCATGCAAAACTTTTAAATCCTTGAACCTATATCAAATTGACTACAAAAAAAAAACCCAAAGTTTTAACTTTGATGGTTCTATTAAATTAATGCTTTTTTAAACCTATTTTTGTTCCTTTTCTATGTTCTTTTATGATGAGATTAAGTTTTAAGAAAAAAACATTTTTTCCATAACGGTGATACAATGTGGGGATAATTATGTGTTTTAATCTTTTATTTTTTATTGAGTTAATTTCATTGAGTTAATCTTTTAAATTTTTAGTGTGAAGAAAAAAGGATTTGCAAAATAGGCATATGTGCAAGAAGAAGTAGATGCAGAAGAAGAAGAATGAAAGCTTCCTCCACACTCCTTTATTTTGCACAATGAAAGTTTCCTCCTCATCTCTGCACTTTGTATAATGAAACTGTTTGCTACACCTCAAAAATCCACAAAATGAAAGTTTCCTATGCATCTCAAAGTGAATTCGGGGCAACTATTGCAACAATTTCAAAGTGTGTATGTCTCACAGTTTGGGTTTCATTGTGTGGAGTGCATGGGTGTAGATTAATGTTTTAGTAATTCCTCCTTCAAATCTTAGAATGAACTTAAGGGAATCACTATAATGATTGTAAAGTGTGCATATCTTAGGATTTGGATTTCGTTGTGTGGAATATGAAGGTACCAAAAAATCTTTCATTCTACATTTTCACTTACGTGTGACCGCATTTTACACTCCACACAATGAATGATTCTTCCATTCCTCAAAGTGAAATTAATATATTAATTTTATGGAACCTAAATTATTGCTTATGAACTTTCTCCTCTCCTCCATTTAATCAAAATTATTAATATGTATTTTAGATGTCAATAGTATGATTAAGCCTTAATTGGGTGCGGAGTCCAATGTTATGATGAGATATTTTCAAAAATATGTTCATCAGATTTGATGCGTCACTAGATTATTGAGTTACATGTTTTAATCTTTTATTTTTATTTGAGTTGATTTCATAATATGCAATGATTCCTCTGCATTCCACACTGCACACAATAAAGTCTTCCTTCACACCTATGCACTACATATAATGAAAGCATTTTCCACTCCTCCTCACTTCGTGCAATGGAATTAACTCAATTAAAAAAAAAAAACAAATTGACTTAATTAAAATTCATATTAGGAGCAAGTTTGTACATGGAAATTCAAGTGTTTAGCTTTTATTGTACGAAATGTGAACATGCAGAGAAAGGTTTCATTGTGCAAAATCAAATAATGACACAACTCGCACAATTAGGATTCAGCTTTCATTGTGTCAAATGTGGAGGTGCAGATAAAGCTTTCATTGTGCACACTGTGAAAATTCCATAGAGTGAGGAAGTGCATATGAAGTTATGTGAAGGTTGATTTCATTATGTGGAGTACAAAGGTGTAGATGAAAGCCATGCAAAGGTGGATTTCATTGTGCGAGATATGGAGGTGCTGAGGTGGAAATAATCATAGAATCTTTGATTTTTATTCTACACTTACATGTGACGACATTTCCACACTCCACATAATGAAAGCTTCTTTTGTTCCTTAAAGTGAAATTCATATATTATTTTTGTGGAACTTAAATTTTTGCACTTGAACTTGCTCCTCTCCTCTATTTGATGAAATTGCTTAATATGTATTTTAGATGTTAATAGTATGAATAAGCCCTATTTTTTAATACTGGATGTGGACTATAATGATTTGATGAATGATTTTCAAAACTATGTTTGTTGGCATTGATCCGTCACTAGATTATCAAATTATATAGTTTAATATTTTATTTTTAATTGAGTTAACTTCATTGTACATAGTGCTTCCTTCGCATTCAACACTGTCGACAATAAAATCTTCCTTTCCACCTACATCCTTTGTACAATGAAAGTGTTTTTCACTCCTCCACATTTCGCACAATGAAATTAACTCAATTAAAGATAAAAATAAATTTACTTAATTAAAATTCATATTAGGAGCAAGTTCGTACACCAAAATTTAAGTGCCACAAAATTAATATTTCAATTTCAGATACTACATAGAATTAGGGTTTATCTTTTATTATGTTAAATGTAGAGATGCAGAGAAAGTTTCCATTACACAGAGTGTGAAAACAAGACATTTTCAAATAACAACACACTCCTCACAATCAAGGTTTAGCTTTCATTGTGAAAAATAAAATAATGACACACTCCAAGCAATAAGGATTTAGCTTTTATTGTGCAAAATGTGGAGGTGTAGATAAATTTTTCATTATGTGCATTGCAAAAATTTTGTGGAGTGCGGAAGCGTGGAGGAAAGGTATGCAAAGGTGGCTTTCATTGTGTGGGATACATAGGTGCATGGGTGAAAATAATGATAGATTTCAAAAATGCAAACATTCTTGAATAATGGAAAAATGTGAGCTCCACGATAAGAGACATGGTCTTAATCAATTAATTAGTAGTAGAGGCATAGACTATCTATGATTTAACAATTAATCTTGTTATATAATAAAAATAGTTATGCACTTAATACAATGAATGAAATTAGACCTCTAATAACTCTTGACCTCTCATAACCCTCAATGAAATTATTAGTAATGTAATTTCTAATGAGCTTTACGCAAACAAGCATATTACTTCCTAAAAATCCCTTATTTTTGGGTAATGTTTAAACCTCTTAATTTTTAATTGATTTTTTAATTTTATAAGCCAACATTTTTTTCTCTATTTTACAACTAAAATTATTTTATTTTCTAAAATATATCTCACCTACATAGTTGGCCAACCACAAAATATGGATTCTGTGCAAATTGGAATGGCATGTTCTCACAATTATTTTAAACACTGTAACTAATCATCCCAATGGTATGTTTCCGTTGGAGTGATGTCGTCACAAATAGGTCTTGGAAAGTTTCTAAGGATAGATCCCAGTCGATACCCTTTACCACCGACCATCATTGACATGCATTGATACCATTTAGCAAGGTTGGAGGCAGTATTTGGAGGGCATGCCCAGACCTCCACTTGGCACTCTCCCTCCAACATGTGGCATTGAGTTAAGTTTCACAATGTGTGTGTAGGTGGGGATGATGACCACATTAATGTCACGGCACAAGGGAACGATGTATTTGGTTCTTCACTTGATTCGACATTCCATCGGACTAAGATTGCAGGCACGACGACATAGAGAGATGTGGGGTGATTTTCTAATACCATGATCCCCTATGATAGGTGAATACAAAGTATTAATGACTCCATCATTCACTGCATTGGGTTGGAGGATCCCAGTAAGCAATAATATCGTTGTTTTTATTAGGGCATCGACCCTCAACATGATTTAGTGCTCCTTTTAATTGAGCATTGGTTATTTATTTTACCATTTTAGTTGTCTGTAAGAGCATGGTGGCAAAATCACCTTAATGACTCAATGTGGTGATTTAAATTTCAATATTGATATGGGTCTTTACATGCCATCCTTGGATCGTTTTATGCATGTCATTGCATAAATTCCTTCTTGTATCTTTGTTCACACTGACACTTTAAGTTACAACACCTTTATGGGTATGCACTGACTGTCTCTAGATTATTTCATTGTTCCTCTTAATTATGTTACTTTCTCTCAGTGAATATCTAGGCAAATTTAAAGGTGTCAGGTTTTATAATTATTGGCATCTACAATTTCATGTAATTAGTGGTTATTATTACTAGAGTCTGTAGGGTATCAATGTCAGTCACAAATGTACTTTATCTATTTTTTACATACCTCCTCCTTTGGTCAATATTTTGAGTTGGTGGTTATTTTACCCTCTGCGGATCTTCAAACTACCTAACCATCTGACATCTCCTCCAACTGTCTCATGTTTCTTGTAGGATTCTGGTATAGTGGCACATTTTTGGTTTGGTTTTAACAACCTTTCAACCGTTATAATAAAGTGACAAGTCGATTTCCAAGCAAATTTATGTTTACACTTTTTTTTTTGTAAACTGCGGAGGGACTGCTTCTTCTATTTCATCAGGTCAAAATCATTACAAAAATGCGATGACCTCAACCCACCCAAGGGGAAACCGGGTATTTTTGGCCATCTTAAGTCTTTTAACGCCATCCAAAAATAAAACACCTTGAGTCTATTTGTCCAGGCTATATGCACAATACATTCAAAGAGACTACCTATTTTCCCTATCTTCCTTCTATATCCAACGTTACAAAATTTGATGATCAAACTACTCTCTACAGTCTTCATATAAAAACAAAAAAGATGAGAACAACAAGACTATGCATCCTTGCCTGGCTGCTGGTCCATATCCTTCTTGATATCAGGGTGGCAATGCTTTAGCTGCTGTTGTATTTCGTCCATTCTTCTGTCCTGCATGAGAAGGGTAATCTGAATATTCTTCAGCTCCTTCTTGAGATTAGGAATCCCTTGAGAAAGCTCCGCCATCTCCATTACTACTTGCTCCACGGCTTTGGCAAGTAGCCTCTTCATGACCCAATACACATGCAGTGATTGTTTATAAAGGGTCATGGGGCCTCTCGTGTGGCCCGGGTCCGGGAGTAGATAGACCCAATCCTCCATTTCTGGGTCAGATTGGTCCAGGATAGCCTCCTCTTCTAAATGTTGTATAATTCTCCTGACTCCTTTATTGGTGTTTTGGTAGTAGGCCTGTTGCGGAGGTAAATCCCCTCTGCGGACAGAGGTGGATCCCACTAGCCCCGAAGGGGTCTAGCAACAATCAATCACGCTGCATGCAAGTTTCTAGCTATATAATTTAACAGTCGATCTAGGAGACCAACCTGGGATCCAACACTTGTTTGTTGTGGGGGAAAGTGTCGCTCCTATCCTCTATCTCCGGCCGATCGCTATTTGCTCATAGACACCTGCACAAGTGAAGAATAAACCACAACAAGCATAAAATCCAAAAACATACAGCTATGTACCAGTCAAGCAAGATACAATTCACATATCACCGATGTAACACATAAATGAAACCATAATGACAGTCGCTTTGCATTAAAGTAATGAAAGAAGAGATTAAAACCACTTAAGGCTTGACACTGTAAAACTCT
>APFE030825229.1:14757-25912 GCA_000404065.3 Pinus taeda | reverse complement strand
TTTAGGCTGCCTGGGAGACAGCCTCAAGCTCTGCCTAATTATGGGCAGCAGTACATGTTGACCGAGTGCTGACACTACGCAATGTAGCTCAGTGAGAGGCCGACTGTTGGAGGGTGATCCGGTTGTCAGAATTTTAGCAAAATGACTAAGTGTGTGAGTGAGTGAACTTGTGCATACGTGATCTTGTGAACACACACTCAACATGACTCGACGACAAGACGCCTCAAACAATCAAGACAACATATACTCAGTGTGATTGACCGACGGTGCGAGCTACAAGCACGACGCTTGTGATAGATCATTGAATGACCGCGACAACGCTTGCATGACAGTGCATACAACTTCGTGTGTGGGTGCAACAGATGTTTACATAGTGAATACAACTTGTACACACGAAGCGGGACCTTGTGCATGACCAGAACATGGTTGCAAACGTGACATTGTGACCAACATACAAAAGGATGTCCGTTGAATGGTCAAGCGAGGAGGGTGCAAAGACTCAACACGAGCTCACGGGGTGAGCCCAAGTGCTTGCAAACATCAAACTAAAAACCCAAGGGAGGCTCCGAAATTGGATGCAGGCCAAAATTTTGGAGGGTGTTGCAGCCGCTACAACAGTAACCTACTGTATCAAAGTTTCTGAGCTTATGGACAGACCTTCGAAAATGACATCCGAAATTCGTCTTGTAACTGTCCTCCTGTACTTCTTGTACCCATACGAAAATCAGAGAGAATCCAAGTTCTGCGTTCTTTGTGGTGACCCTAGCCGCATATATATATTGGTTCGACCCACATATTAAGCCGACATGACAGTGAACCGTTGTCTCTTTATATGAGCTGTCATGACTACGTTTTATCTTATTTGGAGGCCGACTTCTTCAAGAGGGATTGTGCTTGTCTTTGGAGGGCTAATCTAGACACTAGGTTGAATCATATACATTTTATATATGCTCAAGCTCTTCATACATGAATTTGACTCTTTGACTTAATAATAAATCCTACTTCTCTCAATGGGAGCCACCAATAAATAAACCTCTTGCTCATGAAACCCATGCAGCAAGGCATATAAAAAATAAATTTGTTCTCTTTATTACATCATTTACATCAGTCATAATTACATGTCATTGTGAAGACCGAACCTAGTTACACTTACTTCAACAATGCCGAGGCTAACGCCGAGGTTTAGAGGGCCGAAATTCTGAAGGCAAGTTGTGCCGGGAGATTTGCCTAGGGAGTGAGGAATTTTTCCTCACTAGATTTCCTTGCCAGTGTTTCTCTGTATGATTGCCAGTTTCGACATCCAATTGTACTCAGATTATTTCACTTCTGCATAATAATAAAACCCTCAGCTGCTGCACCAGTTTTCCCAAGTTGGGTTTTTCTAGGGACATTGGTCCAAAAATAACTATCATTTTATGTGTGTGTGCTAGTATTTCTTTCAGTATTTATTTCTTCCACAATTTATTTATGTAGGTCGCAGTTTGATTGATTTAGTATTTGCTATAGCACACAGTCAATAACTTGTTAAAATTAATTTAACAATTAGGAGAATTATTTCCAGTTGTTGCAATAGGAATCGAGTTTCCGATTGTTCACAAATAACTCGACCTCTTGTTGCAGCCTCTCCGAATTTGGAAAACTTCCTCTAGATCACTGTTTCTGCTTCGATCTCAGGCTCTCCGACAACTATTGCTGCTCTCTGGAAATTGATCTGCTAAGGAAATCGAACTGCTGAAGTGTATTCTCCATCACCACATCGATCTCTTGTTATATCTTCCTGTTGGGATTCCAATGACCAAGATTAAATCTTAATCGATGGCTTAAATAATTTTTGGATCGATCCATGCGAGTTTTTAGAGAATTCTCACTTGACTTAATCAATCCTGATTAATTAACCAGTTTTCCCAAGTTTAGACTTAAGAAACATTAAAAAATAAGCTAATAATCTAATTAAGTCCTCTCTAGGTGGAATTTCTAGAAACGATTTCTAGGTTTTGGAGATCTCATGCATTCTAGCCTCTCCACCAAATTTCATGCCTACAACAAATCTGATGCTACAAAAACTAACAACTCTATCATTTTCCCATCAAAGTTCCCATTGAAAAATATGTCTATTGACTCTTGAGGTACCACCACTTGTCCCTGCAGTTCACATCTTAACAACATATGCAAAGTTTATACATGTCTATATAAGCATTCAATATATTTGCCTTCATGCTAGCAGTTAGGGGGATGTGGCATGCCAAAGACTATATTTTCTAGATTTGTGTCGACCTACCATTAGAGGCCCATTATGTTGGAAGCCTAAAACTCCCGTGGTAGCTCCTCTTCTATGGTTAGTGCTGTGTCTTCATTCGATAATGCTATCTGGACACAAGGCCAATATGCATATCCTCACACGCAACTCCAATCTTACCTAAATATAAGGAGTGCAGTGCAACTGGGTTGCTGTTGGAAACCCTTTTCCATTTCAGGGCCTTATTCTAGACCGAGTCTCTGTGATGTTTAGAAATGAGTAACAGTCCACAAATCAGTGCACCAGAGCTAGGTTTCTTTATTCAGCAGGACAATTATCATGTGTGAACACATCCAGTGACATGGGCATTCACCAACATTTTGCTAGCATATATATTCAAGAGATTTTCATGCCAATGATTGCCCATCAACAGCATCAGTCAAACAACAAGTATCAAATCAAGCATATCAACCAACTGGATATCTAGGAAAAATAAAACTATTATCTTGGAAACTTTACGTGCAAATGATCATACAATATCTCCCCTAGTGAACCCATTTTTCTTTGCCACTTGAATACCAAATACCTATGGTCATGATTCAATCAATGCAAAAATCCTTAAAAACATGATATTTTCACCTGTATAGATAGCTAGAAATCAGTATATGGATGACAACAAAGACAATTACTTATGGCCATGAAAAGCTTGCTGGAATGAAGTGTACATATGGCACAGATCTTGGGATCGTTAGTTGCAAATGCAATGAGGTTTCAAGCCAGCAGATTCTTTATGCAGGTTGCCACACCTCCAGGAAGGTAACTCTTTATGAAAAAAAATTCTTGCCAAGATTTCAGGGCAAGCATCCCTCTCAGTCTTTACCGTATGCAGCTTGCTCTAAACTCTAAATAGACCCCATTTGTTGATTGACCTAATATTGGAAACTTGGATACAATATTGAAGCACAGGAACATAATGATGAAAATGGGGTCATAAAACTTCCTTTTATATCCAGGACTTAGTCACTAAGCCACTTAGCTGCCAAATTAGAGATTGAGTGTTGGTCCATGTAACACTCTCCATAGCCATATCGATTTCTTTTTCCACGTGCATCCAATTAGCCTAACCTTATTGCTAGTTTAGAAAGGTCTGACAACATTTTGTCTTGCATTTGGGGTCCAATCTATCTTTATTTTTTTATTAACCTGTACCCAAACAAAGTCGTTTACCGCAAACAGAGCAATTAAGTTGTGGCTTGCTTAATGCTGGTCCACAAAAAGGTGCTAGCACCGAGATTAAAAACATAACCTAGGGTTGACCTATAATCAGACAATCACGCCCAATCTGAATCTGTGACACTGGTCAGATTGAATTGTCATTTTGGCAAACCAATAACAAAAGCTAGCATTACTTTTATATACCTTGGAATCCTTTCTGCAGCTTTCTATAAACAACTCTTGGTGAAGTCATGAGTTTGGAAACGAGATTAACTGAAAAATTGCTTTCTGGCCTGGGGAAAGTTAGATTAAACTTCCTACAAAGGGCAAGTTTCTGGTAAATATAGGTACATGCAACACATATTTATATGCTCCATCTATGACTCTATCCATCTGGTAACTTTAACTGAACACTACAGTTGCCTTTAAGTTTTAACTTTAAAGGTGGTTTCATTGGCAATCATCATCGTCTCTTCTTGGTGCGATTCTCTCCCCAAATCTGTTGACAGTTGTTGATTTGTAGTAGCATCGGATGTGCTCTAGCCATGAAAATTGGTGGAGAGGCTAAAGCACATGAAATCTCCAAGACCCAGAAATGGTTTGGGCAGATTCTTACTGGTTTGGGAGATATTAAATTAATTAATATTTTTAATGGAGTTCCTAAGTCTAAACTTAGGAAAAATTTAATATTAATGGATATTAATATAAAACGGGTTAGAAAGTTCCAAAAGTCGTGGAGCAAGTCAAATCTAATCTTAACCGTTGATTAGAGATTTAATCTCAGTCGTTGAAGGACCAACGAGAAAAGTATAAGAAGAGGCTTGAGGGTTAGTTGGAGAATACACCAGAGTGATCAGTCATTCATTTTGCTAGAGCGGGGTTGCTAAACAAAAGTGAATCAATGATCAGCAACGAGAGGCAGTGAATACATAGTAGAGAGGCAGAGTTGGTACCAGAGAGATAGCATAGAGCTCGGAGAGGGTGATGCAGAGGCAGCTGAGTGCTACGCAGAGGCAGTGTCGTAGAGCCAGGAAAGACCAGCGTGGGTGACGCAGAGGGTCTGAGGGTAGACGCAGAGGTTTCAGTAGCTGCGCAGAGACTAGCAGAGCTAACGCAGGGCCAAGAGGCAACATTGGGAAGATTTTCGTGGGGCATACTAGGTGCTAATGAGTCGGGAAGGGTGATGCAGTCTTTATCAGAGTGACGCAAAGCAATGGAAGATGCAATTGTTGCTGTAGGATCGTTCATCCGGTGATTGATCAGCCGAAATATTTGTTGGGTGAGCCATTTCTGGCGCCTTGGTTGTATTCTGAAAACTGCATAATAATAAAACCCTCTGAATAGCTGCATTGGTTTTCCCGCATTGGGTTATTCTAGGAACATTGGTTCAAAAATAACGGTGTCATTTGTGTGCTTATTTTCTTTCAGTTGATGATCTGTAGATGTTGATACTGTACTTGTGTTTATTTTCGGTATTTACATGGTAAATAACTTGTTAAGTAATTAATCAAGTAGGAAGAAATAAACCAGATAGTACAGGAAGAATTTCTAACGGGTTAAACTTAGAAATTCCAACATGGTATCAGAGCGTGGTTGCAGATCACAGGATAACTGAAGGCATCAGCTAGCAGGGCAATAGAAGCAGATTCAGTTGTCCCGAGTGACAGGGTTCATCCGTGCAGAAGGCGATAGAGGAAGGAGTGACGCAGAGGGACTGTGTCATCATTCTGGGCTAGAGAAAGGCAACACAGAGGCTAAGGGAGGCAGAATCAGGCTCACGCAGAGGCCAGGAGGGCTGACGTAGTGGGCTAGGGGAGCTGATTTGTCGGTGCCGGGATTGCGCAGAGCCAAGTGGCTCAATCCTTCAATTGCTAGGGTATAGGAGGCTATGGGTAATTTGTGGAGCGAAGTTGGTGGGGTACTGTGGTCAGAATAGTACCTAACAGGGCAAAATCAAGGAGGAGGGAGTTACTGCCAAGGCAAATTTCTAGCTAAGGAATCTGGATTAGTGGTTCAGTTGCACAAACGATCGGAGTGGGGCAACTTGACATTGGCAGAAGGATTTCCAGAAAGGAAATCGAGACTCAGAGGGAGTCTAATCGAGAACTTCCAGACGGGAAGTTAAGAGACTCAACAGGAGTCAAACAGAGGACTTCCGGGAGGGAAGTAGAGAGACTTGAAGGAGTCGAAAGAAGAGCAACATAATGACCATGAATGGACTGAGAGATTAGGATAGGTTGGACGGAGCATCCAACTTTGTAGTCTAGAAAGCCAAGATCTTGTCCATTCTAGACAGATATCGCATCAAGGACATCGCCTTGAAAGTGATGGCGATCCCAGTTGATCCAGCTGAAAATGAGAAGTACGAGGAGGCAATGGCCAGGGCGAAGTGCATCATCCTTGATAGGGTCAAAGATCATGTGTTGTCGCATATTGTCGAGAAGGACATGGCAAATGAGATGTGGGAGGCCCTGAGGAAATTGTACTAGCATACTTCCGTGTAGAGGAAGATGTTACTTGAAAATTAGCTACAGCCATACCAGATGCAGAAGGGAGAGCAGATAGATGTCTTCCTCGGTCAATGAAGGAGATTCGTGATCAACTAACTTCCATAGGGGCCACGTCGGATGAAGAATTGATGGCAAGGATCGCATTGAACGCAGTCTCAGAGGATTGGGAGGTATTTGTCCAAATCATATTGGGTAGGTCTAGCCTTCCAGATTGGGAAGAACTGTGGGCGACTCTTCGTCAAGAAGAGATCAAATGGGTGACCAAGGCGGGGAGTAGCGGCAAAGGGGTCAGAATCAAGGAGGAGGAAGAGGAGGATGCGACTCTAGCATCTGTGGGAAAATAGGAAATGAGGAAGAAGAAGAACCTCTCCAAGGTCAAGTGCTTACATTGTGGGGAGTTGGGTCATTTTGTGAACCAGTGTCCTAGGAAGAAGAGTAAGGGAGAGGCTTCAGACTCGAATGCAGCTCTTGCAAAGGCGAAGAAACAAGTCGAGGAGGAGGAGAGGATGATTGTGCCATGAGTGCTCATGTGCCACTTGAGAAGAAGTGGGTAGCCATCAAGCTGCAGTCAGACGAATTACAGGCTATGAGGGGCAGGATCCTTGAGGTACCCAACCTCTTGGATCATACCTTGCTATGGGAGCCCCGAAGAGGAGTAGCAAGACTGGCAGATGTCGGTAGAGACGGATGTGAATGGAGCAGCAGAGAGTGCTACAGTGCAGGAGTCCCGGGACATCGCAAGGCTAGAAGGATACAATAGTGTGAGAGGCACGGGACTGTTGCACTAGTGTAGGATGGCACAGAGATGTGTGCAACAATGCGAGATGCAGGGAGTTGTTGCAACAATGCATAGGTCAATAGAGGGAGCACTTGTTAGCGGCAAAGGGGGCTTCAACATCGAGAGTGTCTCTTGCCTGACAGGGATGTCAGAGTTAGGTGGATTAGTTACTTACTTCTCAGTTACTGAGTTGCAGTGTAGTAGCAGTATGTAGTAGCACGATGCAACATCATGAGAGGGGATGCAGTGCATATGCAGTGTTGGGAGGATGGATCAGCTGCAGTGTGAATGCAGAGGGAGTTGCCAAATGCAACAGTGGCAGTGGTAGGGCCATGGGCTGTAGTACAGGATGCAGTAGTGTAGAGGATGTTGGGCAAGGAGGCATAACATCAACACAGGGACCAATGCTGGATAATCATGATGATGCTCAGTGTGGAGTATTACTAGAGGACAGTCCTCGCTAAGAGGGAGTGTTGATTTTGGGTAGCATCGGATGTGCTCTAGCCATGAAAATTGGTGGAGAGGATAAAGCACATCGGATCTCCAAGACTCAGAAATGGTTTGGGCAGATTCTAACCCATTTGGGAGATATTAAAATAATTATTATTTTTAATGGAGTTCCTAAGTCTAAGCTTAGGAAAAATAAAATATTAATGGTTGTTAATATAAAACTAGGTTAGAAGGTCAAAAGTCATGGATCAAGCCAAATCTAATCTTAGTCGTTGATTAGAAATTTAGTCTCGGTCGTTGATGGACCAACGAGAAAAGTATAAAAAGAGGCTTGAGGGTTAGTTGGAGAATACACCAGATTGATCAGTGATTCATTTTGCTAGAGCGGGGTTGCTGAGGGGAGTTGAATACATAGCAAAGAGGCAGAGTTGGTACCAAAGAGACAGCGCAGAGCCCGGAGAGGGTGATGCAGAAGTAGCTGGGTGCTACTCAGAGGTAGCTGGGTGCTACGCAGAGGCAACTGGGAGTTGCTCAGAGCCAGGAAAGGCCAATGTGGGTGATGCAGAGGGTCTGAGGGTTGACGCAGAGGCTTCAGTAGCTGCGTAGAGACTAGTAGAGCTAACGTAGGGCCAAGAGGCAGCGTTGGGAAGTTTTTCGTGGGGTAGACTAGGTGCTGATGAGTCGGGAAGGGTGATGCAGTCCTTATCAGAGTGACGCAAAGCAGTGGAAGATGCAATTGTTGCTGTGGGATTGTTCATCAGGTGATTGATTAGCGGAAATATTTGTCTCCGAGGAGAGGTACTATTGTCGAGGGCATTCTCTGTTTGGTGAGCCATTTCTGGCACCCTGGTTGTATTCTAAAAACTACATAATAATAAAACCCTTTGAATAGCTGCACCAGTTTTCCCACGTTGGGTTTTTCCGGGGGCATTGGTCCAAAAATAACGGTGTCACTTGTGTGCTTGTTTTCTTTCAGTTGATGATCTGTAGATGTTGATACTGTACTTGTCTTTATTTTTAGTATTTACATGGTAAATAACTTGTTAAGTAATTAAACTAGATAGTACAGGAAGAATTTCTAACGGGTTAAACTTAGAAATTCCAACAACAGCGGCCTGCGTTATGTCATGTGTATTGTGGCTCTAGAATACAAAAATCTAAATTCTTTGGCTTCTCCTTTTGTTGTTTGTGCTACAACAAATAAATAAGTTTTATCCTTTTCCTCACTTCTCTCACCAACAACATTCAAACATTGCTTGTTCCTTTTATTCTTTTGATTCTACCAACATTATTTTTCCAAATGTCGTACTTTGCCATAAATATAACATATTTTTAGCCTCTTTATGATCTGAAGCATGTCCATAAGAAACAAGATTACCGCTATTTTGTTCTCTTAGCTTCTGCTTCATGAACTCCTTTGCATGAATTTCTTTCTTCTTCTCTGCCACAAATGCTTTTTTCAGATCCCCTTCAACCTTGCACTGCTCTAATTCTTTGAACAACAATATCCCTATCAACTGATTCGTAAATGAGGGACTTATAGCCCATTTGCTTCACCAACATAGATCCTCTATGCAAGTCTCTTCTGAGCTCTGTTCTCAGGCTTTTACAGAGTGCCTTGTCTTTACAAAAATAACTAGGTCTCTGATTCTTTGCCTTGTACAAGGATCTCTGTAATCTCTACTCAGAGTTGTTTATCAGGCTTCTCTAATTGGTGATACTTGCAATAAAATCATTCTCTGAACTTTTCTATGCAAAACTCTGTCTAAGATTCAATTTGATACCTGCAAGGCCTTCTCTTGGTTGTAAGTTTGTAACATGCACACGACAACTGCTTATTCTCCAACAAGCATGTATGAATGCTTCTTGTCTTCTGCTCTACGAGATTCTCCTCTATGATTATGAAAATCTTCCTTTACTTTTCAAAATTTGTGTCCTCCTGTTCTTTGAATGGCTATAGCTATTAGCTCCTATGTTCAATGGAACTCTAGCATAGCAATAACATCCCAATTTTAAAGGAGCACCAACTCCAAAAGCCTCTCAGCTTTCAAGTTCATCAACAGGTTGCTCTAAAGTTTGTGTAGTCCCTATTACCGATTCAATTAGTAGGGTAATCACTGTTTTATCATACACATCATGTTCTCATCCCTTGGAGCCTCGAGTAGTTAAAGGAAAGAAAAATCAATAAAAGGAAAAAAGGCATATGAAAAAGGGTGCAAAAACAATGGCTAGGGTAATTCATCTACCACGATTGCTCCCTCCTACATCTATACACTCATTGTGTGGGATTCCCTCATTATAGCTACCCTTGTACCATGGCATGTGGTTTAGAGCCTTCCCTGTTGCTCCACTCCATTCCACCATCATTTCACATGGAACCTGCCATTTGACCGATGTACCATGGACCTGTTGCTCCCTTAGAGGTTGAAACCACCTAATAGGGTCTTTTATTAACCTCTCTTGTTGAGCAAAGAAACACTTGTACCTTCTAAAGCCCATTTGGAAGGGCATGCCACTTGAAGTGTCCATAACTCTTGAATTATAAAATTGTGTTGATCTTCTGTGAAGTTTCCTGAAATTGGCACTGTTTCCAGAACATTCTGGATGCTACGGTTATAATTCACCCTAGCTTGTTCAATGTTTTCCAGAAGAATGCCGCAGAATTTGGAGGTATCTGCGCTATTGTTGAAGTAATCCCAAAGCAGATTGTAGTAAATGTCGGTTTGTACAGTTAACTGGAGGAATTTTCGAACCTTCTCCTGGTCTGGCTCGAGGAGCCTCCTTGCAAAAAGTCTATAGGAGGGAAGATGGGAGTGGGGCGTGCTGTCCCCATATCCTTCGTCTGGATTCCCGGTGATGATTTGGCCTCGAGACCAGAAGGCGTGGTATGACTCTTTTTTGAAAACTTGTCCGTACTCGTGATCACTAGATTGGTGAGTGGGAGTGTCAGGCTGCCAGCATTACAAATCACGTATTCGTACTCGTGATCAGTCGGAATGAAAGCGGAAGTCGTGAGTATGCCTAAAGAAATGGATTGCATGAAGCCAAGTGGCCGAAAAATAAAGAATTGAGTAATCTTTAACAAGTTTCTTTCCAAGTTTTCTCAGCTTCTAACATAATGTTCTTCTGTGGAAAATAAACAAAAACTGCTGAACGATTTTGTGAAGAAGGCAGCAGATGAATAAGATCAAGAAACGGAAAAGGAACACAATAGTTTCCTTCACAGAGAACAGAACCAGCAAAAGAATGACATATAGGAAATTTCCTCCGCCACAACTGCCGCAGTAATATTAGGGACCACATCATCCTTCTTGAGTGGTTTTGATTTGATGTTCCCTTCTTTGACCCGAGGATATATTTTGAGCTGATATTCCAGTATGATGTTTTTGATACAGAAAATTGATTTCTTCAGGGGCCTTACCTTGCAGGTTGGAGATATATAGTAATTTCTTCAAAAGACAGTTAAACTATGAAAGTGGTTTTCAGGATTTCATAGAACAGAGAGTGCATTTTTGGTCATTTGATTGTTTTTACAAATACATTGTTGATTTGATTGTCTGAATAATGGAGAAAAATCATGGATTATTAGAGTTATTAAGCACTCTAATCTTATCTACTGATGGAAGTACAGTTAAAGTCAACAAAAACACTCTCAAAGATATTCAAAAATCTTTACAATATGCACAGGAAAAGATTGATTTTTTGCAGCTTGAATCACAGCTACAGCAAGAAGAACTACAGAAATGGAGTCATCTTTCTGAACCTGTTTCTGTTCCGAAGATTGAAACAGACTCCCATAAAAAGCAAGTTAATAATGCAGCAATTGTACATGCAGATGCAGAAGTTCAGTCTGCACTTCCCAAGCCCATCATTAGACCTTGGGAACAGCTTGTCCACAACAAGCACATAACCAGTCTTGGATATGACAAGGACTTGTCCTTTCATATTCCAGACTATGCCAAGCCC
>APFE030825229.1:2938-12947 GCA_000404065.3 Pinus taeda | reverse complement strand
GTCCGGACCTTAAAGCAGCTCCTTTTTTGTTTGGTGTGGTGGCTCCGACTGGTTTAACTAGGTCCAGTTACCTTCTCCCTATTGCTATTGGTTTATGATGTATCTTTCCCTACCAATAGACAGGGATATCAGATCACTTTTCCTTGCTGATTAGGCAAGAGGATGAGCCTTAAGCTGATTTGGGTTCAGCCAAGCCACAACTAAAAGTTTGCCTCTTTGAGGAGAGGACTTAAAAGAATGTAGAACTTACTCTAAATGCAAGCTTATTCTATGATGCAAGCAAAAGAAACTAATCTAAATCCTATCTTAATTAGGTAGATATAGATCTAACCCAACTAAGAGCAAGATAATTAAAGTATTGGGATTTAAATATGTCTTGTTTGTAATGAATATCCAGTTAATGAAGTAGTTCAATTAAATGATATTATGGATATCAAAACACATCCTATTGAGACCTTTTAACTGAAATAATAAACCAACAACACCTAGGAAATAGTTCACATAAATGATATTGATTATCAAATCAGTAAATCCAATAATTAAACAATAATATGTGGAAATAGTTCACAACATATTACCATTCAATAAATTAGTGTTAATAAGACAGATTTCTGAGTAAATAGTTACTCAGAAATCATGATTTATTCCATAAGAACAGAGATACATAATAAAAACATTGGGACAAATTACCCATATTGACAATAGTGCACAAACATGAATAAAATGACACATTCTTGTTATCATAAAAATGAAACTGATATTTGAAATAGTAGTATTAAAAATACCAATTTATTGCCTCCATTTCTCTGACCTTGGTCTCCAATAGTCCTTTACATTGCTTGAACTTCTTCCTTCAAAACTAGAGCCACAATAGTGCAAACTCTGCCCCTCATACATAATTCAAGATACAAAAGAAAAATCCTCAATAATCCCCAGATCTGAGATTTTCTCTCCTCTCTCCTACAACTCTAAATTCCTATTACAGTAGTGCTTTTAGAAGTCTAGAATTGCAGAGGAGAGCAACCCTTTATTACATTCTGCAATCTATTATTTATAATATTTGTGAAGGAATTTTGGAGAGGAGAGTTTTTTGAAGAGAGATCTACCAAATCCAATTTTATTTGCTCCAAAAATTCTAATCTTCAATTGTTGTAGCATTCTCATTGACTGAGATCTTTTTTTCCATATTTCTTCCACTGTTTTCCTGCAAAAAGAAATCAAAATAAATTAAGATGCAACAATAAGATCAAAATGGCATTGTTGGCATTTAAATCAAATCCAATGAAATTCTCTTTAACTAAATAATTGAAAATAAAATATAAGCTCTCTATTGATGCCTGGGATGATTTAATTGGCCAAGAATATCAGTACGAGTGAATCTGCAATTAGAAGAGGCTTGGACAAATGAAAATAAAACTCAGAAAATTGATTTTGTTTTTCAAAATTCGGAGCTTGATCTTCTGCTTGATTTTTGACCCAATAAATGACTAAATCTGTTAGTGAAGCCTCCTTAGAAATATTCTCCTTGCTTTTATCTTTCCAATGAGCCATCCTGGGCCTCATTTGGCCAAGTATAACTCAATCTATGAGCTTCCAAAGTTGATGGATCAAATCTAGCATAAATCTTGAAAATTTTGTTGTTGGGCTAAAAATCAGAATTTTAATTAAAAAATCTAATTCTAAATTAAAATTCTAATTTAATTATTAATTATGAACTAAACTAATTAATTAATAAGCTATGTATTAATTAATATCTAACTAACTAAAATATTAATTATTATAAACTAATTAATATAAATAATATTTACATTTTAATTTAATTAAAATTAAATTCTATATAATAATTAACTTTATTCACTCTATTCCTTTTAGCTCATTCGAATGAGTTTGAAACATAACATAAACCTCATATGAAGGTTAATGCCCCATGCCTTATGCTTATCGGGATCGGCATATCGCATCGGGGAATGAGGGGATATCGAGGTTTTAAACTTGCGACATGAAAACTCCCGATGCGATATTCAAATTTTTGCATAATGCTTAAAGAGTCATCGCACATCGGCGATCGGGGAAGTGGATGCATCGGGGATCGGAGGTATGGAGATGTCGGGGGTATGGAATGACATGGGCCGATATAAATCCCCGATGCGATTAAGTTTTATTTTATATATTATTTTTTTTATATATTAAATTTTAATTTAATTAAATTAATTAAATATTAATTTAATTTAATTAAATTATGATTTAATATTATTTTTTATTTTGATTTTATTTTAATGAAATTTAGTTAAGTTGTGAAATTATCTAAACTATAGCCACTTGGATATTATGGGTTTTTAAGATTAGTAATTAATTTGGAAATTGGAATAAATTTCTTAAATCCCGATGCTTAATGATTTGGCTACATGACTAAAAATGGAAAAATGTTAGTAAAAGCTCACTACGGGTTAATATTTTTAAAATGAATGCATTATTTGAACTAATTTATTTTCAAAATGCAATATTGTACATTTTAAGCATTTTTAACCCACGCAATTGTACATTGTAAGGAGTGCCATTTTCAAACCAGTTGACCAAATGAGGCGAAACAAGCGTCAATGGGAAGCTTATAAAAAATCGTTTCTAACAAAGCAATCAAAACAAGAATCCAAAGAAAACAAAAAATTAACAAAAGCGTAGGGCAATCAACTAAATAAAAATCCAGAAAGGTGTTTAGCCAAAAAATTTATAGAAAGGGTCCCCATTATTGATGTGTTCACTTCAAAAATGGGGGGGTTGTGTCTTTACCACAACAGGACCATAGTACTTGGGTGATAATTTATTATACTTCTTAGCTTTCTTTAGGGGAATTTGTTTGTATGGTTCTAGCCGTAAAAATACCCAGTCACTTACATCAAACTTCTTTCACTACGATGCTAATATGCTTTTTGTTTCATTCAATTCTGCACTAGAGTGATATTATCCTTTAAGAGTTGGATAACTTGTTGTTGATGCTCGATGTGATCTTCCACTGCTTGAACCTTAGAATTGTCTCTTAAATATGATGTGGTAGATGATGGATGATATCCGTAAATTGACATAAATGGGGTCATTTTTGTTGCAGTATGGAAGGAAGTGTTATACTACCATTCAACCATAGGTAACCACTTGACCCATTGTGTTTGTTTATCAAATACAAAGCAATGAGGATATCCTTCCAAACATGTGTTCACTATCTCAGTTTGCTTGACAGATTGAGGATGATAAGATGATCTATGAGCTAATTGAGTAACAAGACAAGAAAACAATTTTGTCCAAAAATTTCCAGTGAAAATGGGATCTTTGTCACTTACACTAATCTTTGGGTTTCCATGTAGGTTTTGAATTGTTTCCATAAATGCACTAACAATTGTATTGCTTTAAAAGGATGAGATAATGCGTAAAAGTGTATACTTGATAAGTCTATAAAATACCACCATGATGACACTCCTCCCTTCGAACTTGGGTAAACAAGCGATAAAATCCATTAAGACCTCCTCCCAATGTTGACTTGGAATGAATAAATGTTGTAACAAACTTCATGTCTTAATTGTCTCAAATTTTGTTGGAAAACAAAACAGTCTGCCATAAACTTATGAATATCATATTTAAGGCCATTCCAAAAAAAAAAAAAAAAAAACTTGGTCCTATGGGAATTTTTTAGAAATCCAGAGTACCCTCCTACAGGAGAGGTGTGTAATTCCAAAAGAATATTTTGTTTGATTTTGGAATTCTTATATAGGTATAATTGATCTTTGTACCATAATGAGTCATTTTTCTAAATAAATCTATCAGAGGTATTGGGATCTTGCTGTAAATTTTGAATGAGTGTCCACACCTTTTCTTCATTCTTTCATTCCCCCATTGCTTCATTTATCTAGTTTGGTTGGATAATAAAAATTTCATAGATAAATTCTTCTACATCCTCATCCTTTCTTAAGAGTGCATTTGTAACAACATTTTGCTTCCCTTTTTTGTAGATGATTTCGAAATCATAACCCAACATCTTAGTGACCCATTTTTGTTTCTCTTCTGAAGATAATATTTGTTCTAAGAAGTGTTTCAGACAATCATGATCTTTTTTTACCTTGAAGTGTCTTCCCGTTAGGTAAGGGCGTTATTGCTTCAGGGCATGTAGTATTGCCAACATTTCCTTCTCATAAATATGTCTTGTAAATACTTTCCCTTTATTGGGTGATTTTCAAAAGAAATGGGTCTTCCTTCTTGTATTAAAACCACACCAATTCCATTTCCCAAGGCATCACATTCCAACATAAAGGTTTTTGTGAAGTCTAGAGTAGCTAAAACTGGAGCTTGGCACATTGCCTCTTTAAGATGTTTAAATGACTTAGTTGTTTCTGGAGTCCAAAAAAAGGCATCTTTCTTCAATAATGTTGTTAGAGGTGTCATTTTTTTCCCATAATTATTAACAAACTTGCAATAATACAATGTCAACTCGAGAAATCCTCAAAGATTCTTTAGGGTTGTGGGGATTTTCCATTTCTTGATGGCTTTAATTTTTTTAGGATCTACCTTAATGCCCTCATGAAATATTCCACCTCTTATACCCCAAAGAAATATTTGGAGGTTTTTGCATACAATTGTTTCTCCTCCAATAGTTTGAGCACCTTGGCAACATGTTCAACATGATCCTTCCAAGACTTGTTGTAGATTATTATATCATCGAAAAATACTAACACAAATTTTCTAAGGGTTTGAAAATGGAATTCATCAATCCTTGAAATGTGGAAGGTGATTTAGTAAGGCCAAAAGACGTGACCAAAAATTCATAATAACCTTCATGAGTTTTGAATGTTGTTTTCAAAATGTATTTAGTCTTCATTCTAATTTGATGATATCCTAAATGAAGATCCAACTTGGTGAGGTAAATTGCTCGATTTAATTTGTCCGACAATTCATAAATGGTAAGAATGGGAAATTTATCTTTGATAGTGAGCTTTTTGAGCTCCCTATAATCGGGACACATGCTCCATGATTTATCCTTCTTGTGTACCAATACTACTGGACCAAATAAAGAACTTTGACTAGGTTGAATTATACCTTCCTCTAGCATTTCTGCAACCATGCATTCAATTTCACTCTTTTGGGCATAGGGATATCTGTAAGGTATGATATTTGAAGGAGAACTTCTTGGAATAATGTGAACAACATGATCATGATCACGAATAGGTGGAAGGACTTTGGGAGTCTCAAATACCTTGGATTGATTGTCCAAGATTCTTTGGAGATTTGGAGAAACAAATGATTTTGATGTTTGAACATATAGTGAGCATAATTGTGTAATTATGCCTCATTTTTATTTCTTCAAAATCTTTGTCATGTCATTGGAAATTATTATCTTCCTCGATTTCCCTGTGATGCCCCTTAAATCACTTTCCTTTCCTTCCTAGGAAAATTTCAAGAAAAGTTCTTAGAAATTAAAATTCATCATCCCCAAATATTGTAACCATTGGACTCCTAATACAACATTATACTATTCAATACATATTCCCCCATGGTTAGATTGATATTATGGCACTTCCCTAAGAAATTTATAGTTTCTCCATTTGCAACCATCACTTGATACTCTGGTTCTAGATATAGAAAGCAATTCAAGTGCATAGCTATCTTACAGTGAATAAAATTATGGGTATTACCAAAATCAATCAGAACTATTACCTTATTCTTCTTGATATATCCTTCTATCTTGAGAGTTTGAGGAGTGGTAATACTTGCCAATGCATTACAAGATATGGACGGTGTTGGCTTGATGGGCCCTGATCCAGTTGGATTCATTTCTTTTGATGTTTCTTGTTAATTTTCTTCCTCTTCTTCACACTCTATGTCAATCTATGTAAAATAATTTCTTCTCAACACACTTATGAGCCTTAGTATATTTGCTATCACAACTATAACAAAGCCCTTTTTCTCTTTTTTCCTCTAGTTGTTGTGGTGTCAACCTTGTAGGTTGTGGGAGGCTAGGAGCAACAACACTTCCATATTTGTAGTGTGAGTGGTAGACTTCCTTGTTTCCATAATTTGATTTCAACTTTTATTTCCACCCTAAATTCCTTCTCCATTGAATTGGATGTTATCCTTTAAAGTACCTATGAAGACATCAATCCTATGATCCTCAAGAATATCATTTACCTTTATATTCAATCTTTGGAAGTCCTCAATGTGCTTCACCATTGAACCCTTTTGTTTGAGATTTATCAATTGGTTAAAGAAGTTATTTCTCTTTGTATCCTCATAATGTGCTATCAATTATTCTATAAAAATTGACCAAGTTACAAGTGATTTATGAGAAAAAAATTCATCGATACCATACAAATTGATTAGGTTCTAAATATAAAGATGTAATGTGTACCTTTTGTGTGTGTTTCACATCATGTAGATCAAATTACTTCTCCATCTGTAGTATCCATGTTACTAGATCATTTCCATCAAACTCCCTCATATCAATCTTTCGAATTTTGGTGGGTCTTAAACCCAATGTTAGAGTCTCTAAAATCATATTTCATATTTCTTTTATCCTCATCTTGATTTTCATGGAATACCTTATCGCCACTAGGAAGCATTTCTTGTAACAATTTTTTCAAACCTCCCATGTCTACTTTTAAACCATCCATCTTAGCTTCCATTTCATTTTTTGTCACTCTTTGCGAGAGCGAGATTTGGTGCACTTGGTCTTGAAATTTTGATATATCACGTTTCATTTCCTCCTCTTCTTCATGCGTCAGTAGAGCTTTCTAGTCGCTTACTAAGTGTGTCCATTTTTTGTTTCAAGGAATTTTTAAATCAAACAACGATAGCTATGATTCACTATGCCCTTTAAATCACTTCAAACTAATTTTTCAAACAAAAGTTATGCAACATTTTTAGAAAATACACACCTTTTTATTGCTTTTTAGGAGCTTGATATTGAAACTATTGTATATTTGTATTTTGAGCTCTCCAAGGTCTAATTTTTTTTCCTATGGTAGCCCTTAGAGTCTTATTTCTAATGCCACAAGCTAGACCGATATTGGATTCTTCAAGGTAAATTTATTCCCAATCTCCCACAATGACTTGATTAATGACTAGTTCAGTAGAGTGAAATTGTACGAAGTGCAACGTGTCACTATTTCAACCTTTCGCCTTGAAAATGGTACACAAAAAACTAAAGTCTTTGAAATTTGTGTCACTTTTTAAAAAATTCAAATATGATGCTTGTAGAGAAAGTTATAATGATTTTCCCCAAGTCACCTGTTTGAGACTGAATTTTGGAGCTTGCAAAAACCCTAACTTCTTTGGACAATATCTCATAAAATATAGCGAACCAAGATCTAAATTTTTTACAAGAAGTTCACTAAGATTTCGGCTCCATGTGGTCACAATTTTCACTTTTGAAGCTTCTTATAAAAAAAATTATATCGAAATTCCAAGATTACTTTTTTGAAGCAGTGAAATCCTAGAATCCAAAGCTCTTATACCAAATGTTATGCAACCAGAGCACAAAATAGAAGAAAAGATAGATCAATGACTTGAAAATTAGCCTCTTCAAGGGGGAACCTCCTTTAAATTACATAAATGAAAAATTCTTGGATGATACAAATGACAATACCCCCTTGGTATATCTAGGAGTCTAAAGGGTCACAATATAATCAGAGCCTACATAACAATAGTAATGTAAGGACACAACAATAAAAATAGTGGACTTTTATGGGGCACAACAATAACAATATGGGGGATACATGGGCACAACAATAACAATAAGGGGGCTACACTAGTTCCTTAGTATCAGTCATTTTATAATACAGGATAGGACCAAGATTTACCACATGAGCTTGATACAGAGGCTCCCTATAAAGAATGAAAGGGGTTACATTGGGTTGTGGGATGGTGGCATAAGATAATGCTGAAAATGCAACAATAAATTCCTAATTTAATTTTTCCTTGATTAAATTAGGAGAAATTCGAATTTCAATTTTAGCAGAATACTTGGAGGTAATTGTAGAATTGAGGCTTCTATGATCCATCATATTTATAAGAAGAGTTTCGGCGTAAATCACATCAAAAAGACCTTTGTCGACGCGTTTCGAACCAACTAGTGTGGTTCATCGTCAGGACAAGTTGAAGACATATATCTGGCTTAGCATGTTTAAATAGACTGACTTAGCAGAGACTCCAACGGCTATATAACGGCTAATTTGGACTCAGGTCCAAGTCAAAACTAAAATAATAAATTTAATATTCTTTTTATTTTTATTTTTTATTTTGTTTTTATAATATTGAGATTTAATGATATATAATTCTATTTTTATAAAAATTCTAAAGGTTATCCTATAAATAAAAAATGAATTGTTTAATAATATACTTTTTTGGTCAAAATTGATCATAATAATATAACTATGTGGTAAGTATATAGTTGTAAATTATTCTTATATTATTTTATTTACTAAAAATATATCTAAATTTATGGTAAACGAAGAGATTACTAATCCCTGTGGTTAATTTAAAAAGTAAAGTTAAATTGTTTATAATTTACTTTTTATAAAAATGTATAATATGTAATTAATAATACAATTAATGGGAAATCTAAACTCTATAATTTATATTAATATATATTATAATATTATTATTATTATTATATATATAGTAATATATATATATTAATACTGATAATTAATACTAATATATATATTTATATATATTATTCTATAATATATACTATATATAATATAAATATATATTAATAGATAACTAATGACAAATTGTTAAAAGATATCTAGATATACTAAACTTATTTATCGTAGATTTAAATAGATGATTAGATAACCAAATACAAGTAATAAAATGTAATAAAGATAAGAGTATAACTATTTATGTAAATAAAATAAATAAAATAGAACTTAGATAAATAGCAATTAATTACGTAATATTAAAGGATTTATGAAAATCATAAAATGTAATCAAGATAAGAATATAAATCTCCATGTAGATTAGAACCTAGACTAAATAATACTTAACTTATGAAATAATAATGACCTTATGAATGCATTAAATAAATAACTAGCCAAGCAGGTGAAGGACCCCATCAATGCAAAAACTCAAATAACTAAATGAAACCAAGTTAGAAAAATAACTGAAATTTTATATATATCTATATATAAGCATGTATCTAAACCTAAGAAGAATATCAATAATCATACTCATAGACTTATAAAGGGGAATATATAATAGACATCTACCTATATCTATACATAAATTTCTATACTAGAGGAGAAAATACATGAGAACACTACGGAAAGGAAGAGCTCCAAAGAAATCAGACGGAAACAGGGGGCATGAAGGAAGAACTACAGAAAAACAGAGGGGCGGGGGGGAAGAAACACTAAGAAGACAAGGCGGGGATCCAACACCTACTTACCTTCCAGCCATCATCTCTATTGAGATTGATAGGCCTTTTCTCAATTTCTAACGCTTCCCTTAACTTATGATGACGGAACTGAGCCACCTTGGCAATAACTTTGGCCTCCTCTATACAGACATGATGCCTGGTCTTGTCCACATGCTCAGCTAACGCTGAAGACTTTGTTCTCCCATGTCTCAGGTCAGCAGCATGTTCACAGATTCTTTGCTGGATGGATCGTCCTGTTTCTCCTATATAGGGCATCCCACATGAGCAAGGAATCAAATAAACCCCCTTCATGTCCATAGGGTTAACAAGATATTTTACAGACCGAAGGGAATTACGAATGGTTTTGAGGGGCCTGAAGGTTGAGGGAATATCAAACCTTCTGAGGATCTGTGCAATCTTCGTTTACCATAAATTTAGATATATATTTAGTAAATAAAATAATAAAAGAATAATTTACAACTATATACTTACCACATAGTTATATTATTATGATCAATTTTGACCAAAAAAGTATATTATTAAACAATTCATTTTCATTTATAGGATAACCTTTAGAATTTGTATAAAAATAGAATTATATATCATTAA